>PVHX01005835.1:54481-108006 GCA_004024805.1 Geosciurus inauris | reverse complement strand
GGGAAGAGCTTGTGCACACACGGGGAGAAGCTCCTGGAAACACTGAGGCCTGCAGCGCCAAGCTGAGCACAGCTGCGGGGGTCTACCTCCCGCCCAAGGTGCAGCGGGAGGCTTGGGTGCCCACACCGCCCAGCATTCCAGAGCGCTGAGGCAAGGCCTGAGCCCGCAGCCCGAGGACGGGGAGACAGTAGGCCCCCTTGGCCTGGGGGTCAGTGTCTCTCAAGAGGGCAGCAAGCTCCCAAGGGGCCAGGAGCAGGCCAGCCCGGGAGGCTGGGGGTCAGCTGAGACCAGGAGGCTTGAGTGCTGGGGGAACACGCTGCTCCGTCCCCAGGCAGGAGACCAGCAGCCACCCAGGGCCGGGGGTGCTGGGCAGCAGTGGAGGGGTCTGAGCATGGGCGTGGTTCTGGAATGCAGGTGGGGGCTGCCCAGGGCGCTCGGGGAGCAGGGCAGTCCTGGAGGGTGGACAGACCCCCTAACGGGCTGAGCTCACAGTGGGAAATAGGAAGCTCGGGGGAGGGAAGGGTGTCCCACAGCAGGCCCAGGAGCCTGGGGAGTCCCGGGAGGCCCAGGAGCCTGGGGAGTCCGGGGAGGCCCAGGAGCCGCAGGGGAGTCTGGGGAAGGGTCCGCTATGCTGGGCGGGTCAGCTGGGGTGTGGCTCCTGAGCTGCCCTCTGAGCCTGGGGCTGGGGACAGAAATGGAAACCTGGCCAAAGGAGGAGTCTGGGGGCCCCCGGAGCTGCTCCCGCTTGTGCCTGCAGGAAGCTCAGCCTCGTGAAATGCAGGTGGTAAAGCTGGAGCCCCAGCAGGCTATGAGCAGGGGGAGGTGACGTGCCTGTCCCTGGGTCAGTGTCTTCCCTGACCCAGCCCTGGACGCCCCTCTCCCCAGGCCTCGTGTCCACACCTGTACTGCTGAGAGGCCTCGCGGCTGCTGCCTGCCCAGCCAGGCCCCCTGCATGGTGGGCACTCGCCAATGCCACCCCATGGCTGGTGGCCATTCCGACGGAGTGAGCAGCACACGTGACCTTGTGTGGCTGGGGCCCAGGAGAGGGAGACCTGGGGTGGATCTCCAAGGAGCAGACATCCAGAAAACCATGTCCTGCCAAGACACAAAGGCCCTTTGACTCCCGGGCTCTGCAGCCACAGGCAGGGCCCAGGAGGGGCACGGTCCTCCTGGAAGGGCATCCTGAGAGCAGGGGAAGCCGCTTCGCGACCCAGGGCCTTTCCGGCAGCTCATTATTTCAAAACCCAGGGAGCAGGAAATACTTTAGGTACAGTTGACAGATTGTAGCCTGCGGCTCTCTGAATTTCGAAATCCTAGTGGAACCTTTTAAGTCTCCTGTCCCCAGAGAGCAGCAGATTCACCTTGCTGTCATGTCCCAGCTTAGCCAAGACCAGCTACGTCCCGAGAGGAGCTCACTCTAGGAGCACCCGTGGCTGGCTTTTGAAACCTCGTATGTGGAATAACAGACCCGCAGGAGAGCTGGGGAACAGTGCTGAGGCCCCGTGCTGGCCTCCCTGACAGCAGCGTCCACGGGACCACACCTGTCAATACCAGGCACCTGTGGGTGGTGCCTCCCCATCAGCCAGACCGCAGGCCACCAGAGCCCGTCTCCCACACACGCCTTGCTGTTCCAGGGTCCTCGATACTGGGTGGTCCCCCTCCTTCACCTTTGAGGAGCTCGGGGGCCCCCGTACCTCACCCCTTAATGCAGCCATGCGGTTTTTCTCGAGGTGGACTGCAGGACGGGCTTCTGGAAGGAGCAAGAGGCACAGTGCCTCCCACACGGTGTCAGGGCCAGAGCCCCATTCGCACCCCGGGCCGCCTGGTCTCCTGTCCTTCCGTGCTCTGCTCAGTGGGGGCATCACCAGGCCCAGCAGCTCTGGAGAGGATGCACGACCTCGCTCTGTCTCCTGGAGGAAGGAGTAGCAACGTCACCCGGGACATCAGGCCGCAGGAGAACCCAGTGCTTGGGGCAATCCCTGGGGGCCCGGCCACCACTGGCTTCCTCCTGGTTTGCACCTGTGGGGCCTTCCCGACTCTCTGCTCCCCCTCCTCTGCCTTTATGGCCGCACTACTTCAGCAGGCCGGGACCAGTGTTCCTCGTCCTCCGCTGCCCGCGACTGTTTACACCACCAGGCTCCGCGGACGGTCGCCGTTTTCTCTGGGTTTCGGCCCGTGGTGTGTTATGAGCAGCTTTGCTGGTTTCCTCATGGTCTGCACCGCTAAGGAGTTAACACCTGTGCAGGTTTGTGCCACCACCGCCAGGATCCAGAACAGCCCATCGCATGAAATGTCCCTTGGTGTCACCCCACCCCACGTCCACTGGTCTCTCCTCACCACCGTAAACTTGCCTTTTCTAGAAGGTTCTATGATGGGCACCCACAGTGTGATTTCTGTCTCCTTCACTCTGCTAAGCGCTTCTGAGATCGGCCAGGCTGTCAATGCTCCCGTCCCTCTGCGCCGCCTGGTAGCAGCCCCAGTATCCGGGGCCACTGTCCGTCCCGCTGTTGGCTTCCCGTCCCGCTGTTGGCTTCCCGTCCCGCTATTGGCTGCCCAAGAGTCTGGGGCTCCCCGGGTCTCAGTGAGGAAGGCGCCTGCTCTGACCCCACCTCTGCAGGTTTCTGGGGCAGCAGTACATCCTGTGAATGAGCTTCGTCCCTCCGGGATAAACGCCCTGGGGTGCCTTTGCTGGGCATGGGGGCCGCACGTGCTGTGCCCCTCAGCAACACGGGGCCACTGGTGTTAGAAGAAAGTCCGTCACGTGCGCAGCTGAGCTCCCCGCGCGGGTTCTCTGGGTGCCCTGGATGCCCACAGAGCAGGGCTTAGCAGCAGACGTACACCTTCTGGTCCTGCAGGCTGGAGGCCAAGGGCAGGCTCCCAGGCTGCTCCTCGGGCCTTCCTGGGCTTGCAGAGGGCGCCTTCTCTGTCCCCACAGGGCCACCCTCTGTGTGCATGTGTCCTGATCTTCCTTCCTTAAAGGATGTTGTCAGCTGGCACTAGGGCCACCCTGATGACTTCATTTTGCCCTCGTCACCTCAGGGAAGACCCTTTTTCCAAAGGCAGTCATGCTCCAAGATCCTGAGGGCGAGGACGTCAGTAGGTGATTTTGGGGACCCTGCTCAGCCATAGCAACCCCTTCCCTCTGCCCACCTTCACTGGGGGTTCCTGGCTGCTGGTCAGCAGTGGCTGCCTGGCGCTCCCCCACCATGCCTGCCCCCGCGGTCTCTGTGCTGGCCCTGCCTGGCCTCGGGCTTCCCTGCCCCAGGCAGGACCAGTCCTGGCAGCTCCCCAGCCTGGCCTGGAGGGAGGTTCCTCGGAACTGGGCACAGGCGAGTCCTTCCGGGGCCCTGCCCCTCTGGAGCCCTGCGGGATGCAGCCGACTTGCTCTCCCCACTCCCTCCCCTGCCTCAGTGGGCTGGGCAATGCCCTGGTGGTCTGGTGCCCTCCCAGTCAGCTCGGCCAGGGGTGGGGGCAGCGGCCTGTGATGCTGCCTGACTCCCCAGGGTGGGTCCCGAGGAAACGCCTGCGGCCTGACCTTCCCCGTGCTCACCGGCCTGCCTGGGCTGACACTTCCTGTGAGGGTGTCCAGCGGCACCTGCCCAGGCCTCCTGCCGCAACCTGCCTCTCTCGATTTCGGGGGCTTCCCTGGGCTCCGTTTGGCTGCTTCCTTGACGCCTGGCGGGGGCCGGCTCCTCCCAGCGCTGCAGTCGCCTCCCAGGCCGGGGTGCCCGGGTGCGCACGCTGCCCGGTGTGGTGGGCGCTCACACTCCTCTGACCCCAGAGTGCTCCGCTGGGGAACTCCTCGACAGGGACAAGAGAGCACTCCAAAGTCCACTTGTCCCAATGGCCTCGGGCCGGGAGCTGAGGCGTCTGGGGGCCTTGGTGGACACCGTCTGGCCTGAGCAGCAGGGGCCACGCGCCCACCCCGCTGCCACAGCCGGGGGCCAGCCCAGGCCTGGTTCCCACACGCTCAGCCCAAGGTGCATGGGGTGGACGGCAGCTGGAGAGGTGTGCAGGTGTGGCCACCCGTGCTCGGGCCTGTGCACCCCGCCTGCTCTCCGCCTCCTTGCTGGGCTCACCTGTGGACGCCAACCAAGCCAGGCCTGGGTGGGCAGTTGGGCCAGGCGTCCAGGAGGTGGCCTGACTTCCTCACCACCCTTTCCCATGTTTCATCCCACGAAGGGTCTTGCAGAGGCAGCCCCTTGTCCCCCATCTGGTGTCCCTTCCCTGCCACAGTGGGAAAGGCCCCTTGGGGCAGGGGCTCTGGGCTAAGCTCGCAGGCTCAGACCGAGGGGTTTCTCCCCAGGGGTCAAGGGCCTGGGGGCCTCAGCAGAGAAGGGGTCACTGCAGGCCGTGGGATGGGGGCGGGCGTGGCGCCACCCCGGGAGGGCCCTGCCCCAGGCCCCGCGTCTGGGTGCTGGGGTTCTCCACACCACACTCTGCCACAGGAGCCAAGCAGACTCGCAAGAGGCCACGAGCAGGCAAGACGGAAACTGTTGAAAAGCAGCACTTCATCTGGAAAGAAGAATGACTCTTCCAACTTCGGGACGCCGGCAGCACTGGGCTCTGGAGGACGCTGCATTAAGACGTTGCTCACCCTGGTGGACGATGGCGCCCTTGGCCACCCTCCTTAAACTTTGCCCCCAGCCAGGCGCCTCACTAGTGTGGAAGGAGCAGGGCCCCGATTCCCCCGACGCCTCCTGGGCCGGCTTCTGCTGGGGTGACGCTGGGTGCCTGGAGATTAAGGGACAGCGGTGGGAAGGGTAGAGGAAAGATGGGGGAGCCCCAGGATCCAGCCAGGGGAGTGGCCAGCCTGGACACCAGGCAGGAGCTCCGGCTAGGACAGTGGCCAGCTTGCCGCCAGGCAGCAGGCTCAGGCGCTGCCTCTTTGTGCTGAGAGGTGCCTGGAGGCGTTGGGGGAGGCAGACGCTTGGCTGGAGTGCGGTGGGGGACTGCGGGGCCTCAGAGAGGCCTCATCCTTCTCCCGCGGTCGCGGCGGGTGACCAGGGTCTGCTCTTCCACTGTGCGGGGCTGGTCACTTCTTCCCCAGACAGCTGGCCCCTGGGCACCAGTGGCCAGGCATGACGGGGCCACAGCCCCTGCAGTCCTCCTTTTCCCTTCCTGCTCTGCGCTTCCCCAGCGCCCAGCAGCCTCTCGCGAAGGAGAACAGCTTAGACTGAGGCACGAGCCAGCAGCCTCTCTGGGCCCTGGGCAGCCTCAGCCAGTGTGCTCAACCCGGCTGGCGCCTGGCCACTGCCTCCCTGCACCAGCCAGTCCCACATCGTGCTGCAGGCCAGGGAGAGTGCTCCTCATGGACGCTGCCCATCTGTCGCCTGGCCCTCTGTGTGAATTCCCAGAGCACCGCAGGTGGGAGGGGAGGCAGCCCTGCGGCTGGGGTGCTGGGAGCGGCGGGCCGTGGGCCTGCGGGGTCCACCAGGCAGCTGCCCCTGCAGCTCCCGCAGCCCCTCCCAGCCAAAGCGTCACCGGTTGGACAGCAGGGTGCTCTCTGCGGGGCCAGGTTCACAAGGCCCCGTTCCCGTCATGTACACGCTCTGCAGGCGCTGCCCTGGTCCAGAGGGTGAGACCCACGGTCACCGGAGCTGGCCTCTTACCATCTGCACCTGCCCAGCCAGGTCATGGGGCTGCCTCCTTGGGGTGCCCAGTGCTTCATCTCCATCCTCAGTCCCTGCCTGTTGCCCAGTGCCAGGCAGAAAAGCAGCCCGGGCCCCAGCCTTCAGCCGCCCACAGGCCTGCAGGGCCTCAGCTCCCTGGGGACAGGTGCCATCTCCGCCCTCTTCTGTCACCCAGGTGGCAAGTGGTAAGAGGAGTTCATGGAGGTAAAGAACCTGCGGGCCAAGACCCCCCAGAGGGGCCATCTCCCCCGCAGCATTCTAGAAGGTCGTCCTGAGAAGGGTGTCCTCCCAGGAAGCAGGGAACAGGGCCACTCGGCTCAGGGATGAGGAGCTGCCCTGCCTCCAACACCCTGCCCTGCTGGCCACCGTGGCACAGGCCACACACGGCAGAAGGCGCGAGGGAGGCCGTGTGGCCTGGCATGGTCAAGGAGACCCGCAGTGGGCAGCAGGACCCAGGCTGGAGGGTGCTGCTGCAGGGAGGGAGCGGAGCAGCTGACCCTCCCCTCTGTGGCCCACAGGGAGGGAGCAGCTATTTGGGACTGGTGACATCAGAGTGTTGGCGCTGAGTCAGGAGGGCGGGTGGGTTATAGGGTAGAGGGCTGCAGGGCCCGGTGGAGTAGGAGATGCCCTGCAGGGAGACACTACCACAGGACAGGTCACGGGGCTGGGGACAGGGCTGGGGAGAGGACCACACAGGAGGGCAGGAGCCTCAGCAGCCTTTCTGAGGCCATGTCACCGCTGGCCACCCCAGTCTTTCCAGGTGTTGGGGCTGATCCCAATGGGTCTCCAGCTGCCTGAGCGGCCAGGGCTGGTGCACCCTCTGTAGGCCAATGTTCTCCCAGATGCACCCCATGGAGATGGCCTGGCCCCTGTTGTGTTGTTCTAATCCAGGCGGCTTCTACCCAGGCCTGTGAGGAGCATCAGAGCCCAACAGAGCAAGGAGAGCAGGCCCACCGTCCCTCGGGGAGTCCCCAGAGGACCTGCCCCTGGCCTTGGAGCAGGTCTCGGAGAAGAGCCACAGCACCAGGCTGGCGTCAGGGCGGCCCACTCGAGGGGCTGTCCCTGCCCTCTGCTCCATCCCAGAAGCTGCCAGGTGCCACCAGGGTCTTTGGCTCAATGACCACCCATCCCTAAGACCTGGCCTGGCCTCCAGATAACCAAATGGGGCGCAGGTTTCCAAGACAGCTCGGTCGGGGTGCCCAACACAGAGGGGTCCACTCGGCTCCGCTGGGAGCTGGAGGGAGCCAGGTCCCAGGAGCAGGGGCAGCCGACAGGGCCAGGGGAGTGGATGAGGAGACTCTTGAGGAAGGCAAGGCCAGGGAGGGCAGGACCAGCCAGGCAGGAGCACCGAGGCGAGGGTCTCTGGAGAGGTCACTGTGAGCACTGTGTCCCCTGGCCTCGGTGGAGGTGTCCAGCTCTCCCTGGCACCTGGCAACCTGGAGAATACCCTTCCCATTGCTGACCTCCAGCAGCTCCAGTGCCCAAAACCAGCAGGTCCAGCGGGCATGGCGGGCCTGGGAGCTGCCCATGGGGTGTCTGGTGGAGGGGTATCCAGAGTCTCTGAAGGGTCAGAGCACCTGCTGTCCTCTATCATGCCTGAGTATGATTGCAGGGGCCCTGTCCAGCCCATCTGCCTCGGGACGCTGGAGGCAGGTGCTGGGCGGCACTTCCTGTTCCTCTCCTGGTGCTTCAGGGGATCCACCGATTCCACGGCGTTTTCCTGCCCTCCTGAGCTGGGAGTGGCACAACACCTGCTCGGTCTTCTGCCCGCTTTGAATGGGGAGCTCGACTAGGACCTGCCCCAGTGTCCCTGGTCAGCCTCAGGGTCTGGCACAGGTCCCCACAGCTCTCGACCTGTGCCGAGCAGGACACTCAGGGTGTGCTGCGGTTTCCATTCTGGGAGGAAAAAGAAGCTCTCCCGGGTCTATTCACACTTCCAGAAGAGGGGGACGTGCTGGCCACAGAGTCCAGCAGAGCCTTGTGGAGTCTCAGGGGTACTCCATGGGCAGAGAGGCTGCAGGACACAGAGGCTCCGTGACGGCATCGCCAGGGTGGGGAGGTCCGTGGGGAGCTGCCTGGCCTGCGGGCAGGGCTAGGGGCTGAGGGTTCCCTCCAAGAGAAGCCCCTGGACCTGGGCCCGCCAAGCCCAGCTAGGCCGGAGATGACGCAGCCCTCCCAACATCCGAGCTGCCCTGTGAGCCGTCCCAAGCCACAGCAATGATCAGGGCCAGGAAGCTCGCTGTGATCCTCTCCATCGGGGCAATTTGTCAGGAAGCCATCGTGAGTGAGCAGGCCCTCCCTGATGGATTGGGACTCCCCGAAGCTGGGGGAGGCCCCTGTGGGCCCTGCACAGGGAAATGTTTCATTATGGGTTAAGCTGTGACCTCGCCAAAAGGATGAGTTGGATCCCAAGTGCCTGTGACCGTGGCCTCACTTTGAGGCTGGGTCTGTGCACAGTCCAGTCAGGGTGAGACCTTAGGGTGGGTCCTGATCTGTGTGATGGTGTCCAGACACAGATGCAGGAGAGTCCAGGGGAGGACAGAGGCAGAGCTGAGGGCAGGGCACACGCCTGCAACCCCAGCGACTCAGGAAGCTGAGGCAGGAGGATCATGAGTTCAAGACCAGCCTCGGCAAGTAGTGAGACCCTGTCTCAAAATAAAAAATAAAAAGGTCTGGGGATGCGGTGGAGCACCCAGGGCCTAATCCCTGGTACCAGAAAATAGAAATAAAAATTCAATCAACAAGTCGGGTGCTTACTTCTTGCTGTTTTATTCTTGTCAAGTGCAGAGGCTGTTTGAGGAGGTCAGGAGACATGAGGTGGGGTCAAAACACAACTGAACCTTCCCATCAGTGTTGGGTGCTTACCTTTGACCGTTCCTGCTGAGCTCAGGAGCTCGGTCAAGCTGCACAACTCCTGCTTGTGAACAACAGAGGCACTTACACATGCTTAGTTAGCACCGTCCAGTGACTAAATGACCAAGCAGAGAATTGCCACAATGCCCAGTCTCTCCCCAGAAACATCACATGAAAATCTCCAAACTTGGCATTTAAAATGATTGACAATATCCTTAGGAGAAACAGGCAGGCTCCTTAGAGGGGCTGTGGCTTGGTGTTGCCTTTGGAGCTATCCTAGGTTTGCAGAGCAGCCCGGTGTGGCCACCCAGCGGCTCTGCTGCTGCCGGTCCCTGCACTTGCTGCCCTGGCGCCGAGGCTGTGACCACATAGACTTGTTTTGATGACCTGGAACCCCTGGCTTGCTGGGGTTTGTTCCGTGTCCCAAGCTCCATAGGCCTGGACGAGTGTGTGGAGGCCTGTGTCCACTGGGTGGGCTCCTCTCACCAGCTTAAAAATTAACGGGTTCAAAATAAACGGGTTCAAGATAAGCGGGTAGCCCCGGCCGAACGAGACCGTAACAGCTTGTCGTACTTTCCCTTCGGAAGAGATCGGCCTTGGAGGGCAACGTCCCAACAGCCAGCCACTGTCCCGCGGCTCGGGCAAGCGTCCACGTCAGCGCCATGTCTTATCTGTTTGGGGCCATGTTGCCAAATTACAGAGTAGCCAGCGAGCGGCCAGCGGGAGGCTGCCCTTTCCTCCGGAGTGTGAGCCGACACCCTCACCCTCATTCTCATTTGCCCCAGGGCCCAGGGTTCCCGGTGGCCTCCTCCTGTAGAAGGTGCGAGCCGTGAGGGAACACACGGAGCCCAGAGGCGCACCCTTGCAGAGTCCAGCCTCCTCGGATGCCCGCTCCCCTGGCCCCACCTGCCTGGTCTCTGGAGGAGGCTGGACAGAGGGAAGGGAGAGAGGGAGGGCCAGGGGCCTTCCTGCAGAGGATTCTCTCTGGTTGGAGAGAGTCGCTTGCCCAGGTATCCCTGGAAACTCACACTCAGCTCTTAAACCTGATGTTTTGTGTGGGTGTTCACACCAGGATGGTAAGCTGTGCACCTGGTCCAGTCGGAGGGCTCCCCGTTTCTCCCTGAAGGCCAGGAGCTCTGCCATGTGCTGCGCACGTTCCTTGAACAGAGCCCTGTCCTCCACCTCAGCTTCACATGGGACGTCCTGGCCCAGAACGCCGGTTTCCTCCTAATGGTCCCCGGCCCCAGGAGTCAGGGGCAGCCTCTCTGCTGGGGGCAGACAGTTGTCCTCTGAGCCCCTTGGGGATGACTCCCCCAGGTAGGAGGTGGCATCTGGTCCAGCACTCACGCTGGGACTTCACGGCTGGCTCCCCCAGGTGGGGACAGAAGCTTCAGGGTTAGCTGCTCCCGTCAGGCACCAGGGCCAGCCCAGGGGCTGGGCCTGCCAACTGCCCAAGTGGGGCCAGGCTGGGTCGCCCTTGCCCTGCCGACCCCCGTGGGGAGGGGAGAGGCAGGTAGAAGTGCCCCGCACAGGAGGCCCTGGTGAGCGCTAGCTGGGTGGTCTAGAGACGCCCACGGGCTCCAGGCCCTAATCCAATCCTGTCTGCACGCAGCTGAGTCTCACTCTGTGTGCACACGCCCCTCAGCCACCCTTCTGGACCTACCTCCTACCTCCTGCCAGAGCGTGAGCTCCTGCTCTCCCTTGTCCTCTGGGGGTTCCTGCAGGCTGCACAGCACCAAGTCCAGGGGGAACTGGATTGTCCGTAGAAAGCCCAGGAATCTGTGGCTAAACACTCAGGTTGAGAGTGGACTCTGAGCTGGACATGGTAGTGCACACTTGTAATCCCAGTGACTTGGAAGGCTGAGGCAGGAGGATTCCAAGTTCAAGGCCAGCCTCAGCAACTTATCGAGGCCCTAAGCAATCAGTGAGACCCTGTCTCTAAATAAAATATAAAAAAGGGCTGGGGATGTGGCTCAGTGGTCAAGAGCCCCTGGGTTCAATTCCTGGTACCAAAACCAAACACACCCCGGGACTTGGTGTTGGATGGTGTTCAGTGGCCGTGTTCTTGGTTGGGTCACGGCTGCCCACTCCTGTTGAATGTGGACACTGTCGCCTCCCACACTTGCAGCAGGTGAGCTGCGTCTCCATGGTGCTGTGAGGCTGGGAGAGCGTGTTCAGCGAGGACGGAGGGCAGGAGACGACCGTGTGGGTCCTCCGCACGTTGGACTTCACAGTGGTAAGCGGAGCCGGAGCGTCAGAGGACACCAGCGGGATCAGAAGCTGCCGACGCCTGTCAGGATCTGACGAGGGCCGAGAACCAGCGCCTCCTTAGGGCCGATCAGAGAAGACGTCAGTCAGCGGAGGACAGACGTGCGTGTGTGAGAGGCACTTCACGGGACAGAGCGCTGAGGTGGCCGGCTGGCTCCCAGGGAGGCGGCCGCAGGTGTGTGTGAGTGGGCAGCGCGGGGACACATGGGCGCCAGGAGCTTGAAGACGGTGGGTGGGTGTCAGCACAGGGAGACGGGCCGTCCTGGAGCAGACCCACATGCACTTGGGTGGCACCTTACTCCAACAGGAGAGCCCAGGAGGACGTGAGCCATGGCGGGCCGGACGCCCAGGACCCGTGGGTGAACCTTGTCCTCAGTGTGGGGTCCACGTGGGCTGGGGCGGGTGCAGAACCGAGAGAAGCCAAGCGAGCGGTAGCTGGATGGGAGGTGGGTGTCCACCTTGCTGAGGTGGGGCGGGCAGGGAGCCCCAGGTGCGAGGATTGGCAACCTCCTGTGTCGATCAAGAGAGGTGGGGCTGTCCACACAGCAGTCTCCACAGCTGCTCGAGGCCTGTGTGGACCAGCAAGGAAGGAGGCCACATGTGGATGGGGCTGGGGTGGCTGGAGCTACAGCCAGGTGGCCTGCGAGAGGGGCAGGATGGCCCCAGCCGCCCTCCAGGTCCCACGGCACAGATGGGATCAGAGCCCAGCTCCTCATGGTCCACCGTGGGCTCAGCTGTGACCAGTGATGTCGAGCTGGTCACATGCTCCACGCCTAGCTGGCTGCTGGGGCAGAGATGACCCTGCCTGTCCCCTCTGGGAGTCCATGTGCACCTGCTCCTGTGGGAGCCGAGCCCTGACTCTGCCTAGGCCAGGCTCCCCTGGCACTGCTCTGGGTCGGGCCAGGTGACCGGCCTCTGTGGCCCACCCACGTCTGCTAAGCCGGGTAAGTAGGGAGATCGAGTTCCAGGAAGGGGACAACCAGGGACAGCAGAGCTGGGCAGCACAGTCCAGCTGTGTCCAGTGCAGGTCTGGTGGCCAAACCTGTTTCTGGCGGGAGCCGAGTTAAACTGGGTGAGCCTGGTCGACGCTTTGCCTCTGGAGCCACACACGGGGACGATTCAGCCACAAAGTAAGCAGAAAGGAGAAGCGCACCACTCAGGCCATCCTGAGGGCAGGACCAGCCACTGGCTCCAAAGGTCCCGCTAGCTGGTGCTGGGCCACATGGACATTGGGCAGATGATGCCCACAGCCAGTGGGGAGCATCAACGTGCCCAAAGCCCCGTGAGCCCGTAAAGGCATTTGAAGTCCTGCTCGGAGGCCATTCGGCTCGCTGTGGTCAGGGAACTGCAGAGCACACAGTGAGGCCTTTGCCCTGGCTCCTCAGCACCCGCCCTTCCCTCCGTAGCAGGACAGCTCACGGGAGAAAGCTCTTCCTGCAGGATGGGCAGCAAGCTGACACCCACGGAAAGACGGAGCAAGATCACCACTCTTCCCCGAGCAGGAGAAGCAAGCAAAGGTCCTGGGCTCCTGGGCGGGAAGGCGGGGACCACAGGGCCAGGCAGACCACCTTTGACCCTGCGGTTCCAGCTGTCCCTAGAGGAGGGGCGCAGGATGCCGTGGGCCCCCCCCGGAGGTGTGCAGGCCACACTGCCTCAGCCCTGCCCCTGACCAGCCCCAGGACCAGACCCCCAAATTCAAGAAGCTCAGGGATGGAGGGAGTTGCCCAGTGGGGCCAGGCAGGCATGTCAGGGCTCTGGGCAGACAAGAGCCCCAGGCCGCTAACAAAGGGGTGCCCGGGAAATGAAGGGGACAACCATTAGCTTAAAAGACACACATTGCCCTTGAAGTAATTGAGGGAAGAGAGTTTGGATCCTGATTCAAATACACACCTACAAATCCCTGCCAGAGGAGTGTAACCAGGCGGTGTCAGGAACCAGCTCTGAGGGGCGTATTGCGGCTGTTCACGCGGGAGGTTTTGGGTCGGCCGGAGGATCACAGCAAGCTCGGGAACCTGCGTAGGACGGCCCCGGTCCCGGTCGGTCCATCTTGAGCTGAGAGTCTGGGAAGTCCAGGCTGCCTTGACTCCCGTAGGGAGCGGCTGCAGAGACCCCCCTGGACTGTGCTGGGCAGCGCACCCCGGCCCACAGCTGGCCAGTGTGGTGGGGCACTCGAGACGCCGTGGGAGACCCCACAGAGCGCGCCCCGTGGAGCGTCTGGCTGGTGGTTCCACAACCCAGTGCCTGACTGTGGGCCACAGAGGAGGGTGACGCGTGCCTTGGTGACGCGTGCACGGGTTCGTTTTCCTAATCAGAAGTTTAAAGGTCTCGCGAGGCTCTATACACAAAGGACGGGGAGCGGAGGACAGGCCAGAGCTGTGGACATCACCCTGTGTCTGTCTGTGTCAGCTGAGGCCCCGATCATCCTTACCCTGGACGCACGGGGCCTGCTGGGAGACTCAGACCTGGGGTGGTGGCAGGGCCTTGGGGCTGTCAACAACCCTTTCCATAGGGCTATAGAGTCCCAGCCTTGCCTTGCCCCAGTCCCCCTGGGGACTCTGCCCATGGCATCTTGAGCACCTGGGAAGCCACATCATCAGCCTCCCAGGAAAGCTGGGGACAAGGGTAGGGGTAGGGCAGTGGAAGGCCTATGTCCAGACCAGTGTTCAGCTCCAACTTCTCTGACTCCTTCCCACTGTGCAATCTTGGGTAAGTTACTTGACCTTGCTGGGCCTCCAAGTCCTCTTCTGTGGCAACCCCAGACCTCCTTTGTAAAGGTAGATTTGAAGAACAAATGGGAACACTGCCAGCACGTGGCACCTACTGGCTGAGTGTGTTTATCTGTGGTCCCTGAAGTCAATTCTGAGCGGTTTTCTGCATTAGCCAGGCTCTGGCAACGGGACCACATGTCTCCAGGAACAGACTGTCTGGGTCACTGGCAAACCAGTCAGGAGTGCCACGACCACACACCTCCTGCCTCTGTGCGGTATCCCTGTGGGGTGGAGGGCGGGTGGTCCTGACCCTCCCCAGGGGATCCCTTCCTGTTCCTGCTGTTACTGGGCCTGGGGAAGGGATGAGGGTCCTGTGTCCCTGAGCAGACGGCCACCACCAGCCCTACATGGCTGTCCTTGGTGCCAACAGCACGGTGCCAGAAGTCCAGGGAGTCCCTCAGCCAGAAGCTCAGTCCCAGCCCGGAGCAAGCAGTGTGAGCTGAGGTCGGCCCGGCGCCCCCGCTGAGAGCCCCTCCTGCAGCCCAGCTCCTGCAGGACCAACCAGGCGAGCTTTCCCGGCAAGCGCCTTGCATAACCACTGGGGAGGGCATCGTGGGCCCTGGGTGTGCGTGTGTGCATGCGCGTGACTCAGGAAGTCTGGGGCTGCCAGGACCCATCTGTCTTCCCTAATGAGCCTCCTGGGAACACTGCGGCCCTCGAGGGAAGGAGCAGCAGGCACCAGCAGCCTCATGGTCCTCTCCACTCAAGGCAGTAGCTCCTGGGCTTGAAAACGGACATGTACACACACACACACACCTCACGTGCCCGTGCCACACGCGTATGCACATGTTCCCTCACACATGTACCCGCCCACACACATCACATACCCATATCACACATGCATGTGCACATGAACCCCCAGCATGCCACAATGTTCATATGCACACACCACACACGTGCATGCACACGTATGCTCACACATGCACATGCACACTCACACATACACATGCACACAAGGCATGCACACTTGTACACATGCACACACAGTGCATGCACACATATACTCACACGCACACGTGCATGCACACATATGCTTGCACATGCACACAGGCATGCATGCACATGCTCACACACACATGCACACAAAGCATGCACACATGTGCACATGCACACACAGATGTGCACACATATGCTCACACACACACGTGCATGCACACATATGCTCACATGCACACAGACTTGCACACATGCTCAGACACATGCACACAAGGCATGCACACATATGCTCACATGCACATATGCACACATATGCTCACACACATATGTACACATCACATATGTGTGCGTGTGTTCCCACGTGTGCATGTGCACACACGTCATACATCACATACACTGGGTTCGTGTGCTTGGGCTCATGCCTTGCATGTACACGTGTAAGGGGACATTTTTGCCTAGATTGGAGTGACCATGGGGCATGCCCTGCCCAGGACCCGCCCGGGTCTAGCTCTATGAGCAGGATGCTTCCTCCCTGGTCTGCACTGAGGTTGCGTCTCCACCGTGCAGGACGAGGGGCTCTGACGGGTTAGTGGCAGTTTCAGGTCTAAGGGATCGAGTCATTCAACACCCCATGCTCCAGGTGAGGCTAGCAGGTGAGGCTGGGTACAGGTCACACAGGAAGCTGCTTCTTTTGCAGTAAGTGTCTGGGGCAGAGGCCTTGAAGGGCTCTTGTCCTCTGCACAGGCCGGGCCTTGGAGGGCAGCACTGCGTGTGGCCTTCCCCCAGGATTGTGCACACAGGCCTGAACCTTGAGCCAGGGGCCTGGCTCCCGGCTCCCTCTTCCCAAGGTCAGAACTGGGCACACTGGGCACACCGACGCACCTGGGACAGCTCAGTGAAGCGGTGCTGAGCACCTGCTGTATGCAGGATGGAAGCTGATGGAGACTCTGGGTCAGCTTCCCAAACCTGGCTCCACTTGGGCCTGGGTGCAGCCAGCATTGACATCTATTCCTCAGCCCTGTCCTGTCTCCAGGGACACCATCCTGGGACAATTGGCCTGATTGTAAATGAACAGGTAGTTGTGCTTGGAAATACCATGGCCTTTAAGATCGGGCTTTATCAGACTGGCGAGGACTGGGCAGCTGAGGGAGAGGCCCCGGAGCCCAGTAGCAGGGCTGCTGTGGACTGTGGTGACCAGGAGATGAACTGGGGCCGGGAAGGGAGGCCCACTCCGTCCAAGCCCGCCGAGCAGCTCTGGAATGTGGGACTTACAGATGTTCAGGGCCAGTGGGTCGAAGGGCTAAGGCTGGGGTGGGAGCTGGGTGGAGAGCCAGCCCCACGGGTCTGTCCTCTGTCCCTGCTGCTGACCCACGTCCCTTTCCACAGCTGCTGTGCCTTCCAGGCTCCAGTCAACAGTGCTCAGGGCAGGCAGCAGGACCACGTGCAGGGAGTCGGGGTTCCCTGCAAAGACAAGACCCAGGAGAGGCCAGAAAGGGCCACGGGGTAGCTGGGTTCCCGAGGGAGCAGGGCACGGGGGCCACTGATGGCCCGCAGCAGTGCTGGGCACAACTGGCCCGAGGGTGGGTGGGAGCCCTGGGGAGGCCTGCATGACACAGGCAAGGGTTTTGCTCCAAAAATTAAAATAAACTCAGCAAAACTTCTTTGAGCAGTGGTTAAAGATCCTGCCAGGCCCGAGGCCTCACGCTGTGCAGGAATCCGGCTCCTGCAGGGTCCCCTGAGCACCTTGGGCCGGAGGCCAGCCGAGGCCCAGCTTTGCCGCCTGCCCACCTGCCCCTGTCCACCCCAGCACAGCCTGGATGCTGCTGGTTATGAGGGGCACCGTGTTTCCCTCCCTGGCTTGGGGGGGTGGAGTGGGGAGCCCTGCTTTGGGGGTGCATCTGTGTGGCCCTGACGGGCTGCCAGAGCCTGCACCTGCCCCACAGGCCCCTGGACGTTTCCCACATTCTGGGGAAAGCAGGGCCCAGGCAGGAAAGCATGGCCCAGCCTTCCTGCGGGGGCTGGAGGGCTTATCTGCCGCTCCCAAGACCACTTCCTTCCTCCTACACGGTGACCCAGGGCCAAGCCCTGGAAAGTCTGACCAGCTTGGCTGCAGCTGACCTCTTTCCATACATTGGGAGGCTGCACGCCAGCACCTGGGGTCCACTTCCTGCTGGTGACTGGTTGCCCGCCCACTCGTCAGCCCTGAGGCCAGTAGCCTGCACAGAATGTGCCAAAGCCCCATGGACCTTCCCTCCAGCTTGGCCAGCAGGGGCTGGAGAGCTGGAGACTCGGGCCATGGAGGCGCTCCAGAAGAGAAAGGCCAGGCCTCGCACCTTGAGGGGCCTTGTGGAGGGGGCGGCCTGCCACCGCTCAGCTGCAGAGGCTGGGCAGCTGTCCAGACCTGAAGCCCAGTCCCCTTCGTTTGCCTCTGCTCCTCTCCTGGACCTGGCTGAAGAGTCCGGAGGGCTCCCCCGTGGCTCTGTGCTCGTTCTGCTGGCCGTCTCCCCAGCCTCCTCTGCCCGCTCTGCAGGGCCCGTGCCATCCTCGGCCCCCTGGCCGTCTCCACCCGAGCACATACAGCCCTTGTTCTCGCCTGTCCATGGCATGTCATGGACAGCTGGAGAGCTGCAGTGGCTGCCCCTGGCTCAGGGACCCACTGCCCATCCAGCCGCCCGCAGCCAGGGCAGCCTGAGCCTGGCAGCCTAGAGAAAGTCACCCAGGGGAAGGTGAGTGCTGGCCTCCTGGCCCCGGCTCTCACATGCACGCACGTGTGCAGACACACGTGCTCGCCCTTGCCCAGGCACGCACTGCCACAGTGCACGTACGCATGTGGTGTGGGTTGGCTTGCGTCTCCCAAATTCAGTCCCAGCCCTGGCCTTGGCCTTGCTGTAGCTGGTTTCAAATGAGGGCGTCGGGGTGGCCTGACCAACACAGAGGGTGCTGACGGGAAGGGAGGTGTGGACACGGACATCCAACGGGCGAAGACCACGTGAAGGCGGAAGCAGAGGGCAGGACGCGGTCCCAGCACGGGCAGCAGAGTGCTGGCCCCGCTGGCCCCGCTGGCCCTGCTGGAAGCCGGGGAGGCCTGGATGGGCCCCGCAGGAGCCAGCCCTCCCCCCAGGTCCCCGACTCCTGCCTGCAGTGCAGAGAGCAGCCAGGCCCGCGGTCTGAGTCCCGGCGGGTGCTTTACTGACGTGGGACACACGTGTACGGGCACATGCACCCCCTGCCCAAGTGCCCAGAGACCAGAGCAGCTCCCTCCTTCCTTCCAAGCCTGTTTTCTCTCCTGCAAGGTGGGCGTAGTGACGTCCCTTCCCACAGGCTGCTGAAAGGGAAGACGGGTGCCGTGCCCTGTGTCCGGCCCGGCGTCCCCACCCAGGCCCTGCACGTCTGGAAATGCTCGACTGTTTGGAAATTAAACGCTGCATGTCTAAGGAGCTCATGGGTCAGAGAAGAAATCACAGAGGAAACGGGGAAATGCTTTTAGCTGATGATAATGAGAAGTGAGGCGAGAGGACCTGGGAGAGCAGGGAAGGGGCTGGAAGGACAGCGGACGCTCTGAAGCCGCAACTAGAAACTCTAACAGGCTCACGGATTGTTCAAGGTTCCCGCTCAGGGAGTGGGAAAGACAAGCAATGAAACGCCAAGAAGTAGAAGCGAAGCAATAACAAAAATGGCAGCGAAGATTAGAGACACAGCACGTGAGCAGCAGACGAGTGGGCGCAGGCACGCCTGCCGCAGGGCAGAGGCAGGACGGTGCGCAGGCCACGCGCGACCGCGGCTCTAAGTGGCTCGGGTGACGGAGCCCCTGGAAAGCAGCTCACCTAGTTGATGCCAAGCAGGAGGTCCCATGGCCACGCCTGTTTCTCAATTTGAACTCACTGTTAAAACTCTCCACAAAGAAGAGGCCATGCCGGGACAATTTCACCGGTGAGTTTTAGAAAATATGGGGGAGAAATCTTACCAGCCTTACACAAACTCATTGACAGAATAGAAAAAGAGCGAGGATTCCCACTTTGGGTGAGACTGCACCCCATCCAGACACTGAGGTCCTGCCCAGTGTCTCAGAACGTGACTGCTCTCAGAGCTGGGCCCACGGAGAGCCGCGTTGAGCCGAGGTCATGGGCAGTCTTGACCCAGCACGACTCTGTCCTTTAAGAAGACGTCAGGACAGTCACACGGGGGCCTGGAGAGGACACAGAGGAGACACTGCCGTGAGCCAAAGAGGGGCCTCAAAAGCTCCTGAGAGTCCCTGACTCAGACCTCCAGCCTCCACACTTAGATGTCTCCTATCTAAGCTGCCCCCTGGGACTTGTGTGATGCCCCCAGGGCACCTGTGCGATTTCCAGCTCATTTTTAAGGCTGATGGGATCCTGGCCCTGACCTGACCAAGGTATTGCAAGAAAAGAAAATTAAGGAGTAAATTCTACGTGGACTTGGACACAAGACAAAGTGCTGGCAAGTCGCATCCAGCAGCAACTAGAAGGAGAAGTCACACACCCAGCCAAGCACTGCAAGTCCCGCTGGCCACCTGACGATCAATCAGCATGACTCTCCATGGTGGCACAACAGAGGAGTAAAACATGCTAACTTCAACGAATGCGAAAAAAGCACAACCAAAGAAAATTCTATACGTCTTATAGATAAAAACTAAACAGGCCAAGAGCAAAATGGAACTTCCTGAAACTCATGGGGCCACTGCCAGACCCACAGCTACAGTCCCATTATTGGTGAAATACTGAATGCTCCCCTCCTGGTGAGTGGGAAGGCTCTCTGCTCTGTCTCCTCACCTTTGTGCTGGAGACGACGGCCAATGCAACAGAGCAAGACGAGAAACACAAGGGGTGGGATTCTAACAGCCTGCCTGCTCTTGAGCTGTTGACTTTCACTGAAATGCACACCTCTCTCCACCTGGCCCTGGGCTGTGGGGGCGGCCTTGTCCTTCCTGGAAGCAGGGCAGACTGCCAAGGGCCAGGGGCAGGAAGGTCAGGGCCAGGGGCAAGAAGGTCAGGCGAGTGCAGTAGATGGAAGGAGCCAGGAGAGATGCTGTGATGGGGGATTTCTCATGTCTCTGGACACCTGGACCAGAGGAACACCCCTGGGGCCACTGATGAACACAGTGTCCTGTGGCCACTGAGGGTCTGTAGGAAAATGTCATGAAGATTTTAGAACACACAGACATGATGACCTCCACCTACCTCCCCTTTGGTTTAAAGACCCCCCTAAAGAAAAGGAGAGAGCGTGGGATAAAGAAAATTGGATGAAAGGCAAAAACTCAGCAGTTGGGATAAAGAGTTTCCAGAAAGTTCCCTCTATTCTTGTATCTTTAATTTTCTTCTAAGTTTTAAATTATTTCAAAATAAATCACTGGAAAAAAATGAGAAGAGTTAAGTTGGGAAATAAATAAATGTTTCCTTCAAAGGGAAGTGGCCATATGTTCACAATCACAGCAAGTAACTCCAAGCCCAAGTTCACGGGTGGCTCGCTGTCAAACGTGCTGAGGCTGCACATTTCCAAGGCTGACCTTGGCTCCCTGAGTCGGGAGCGCATTTTTCCAATCAGATGTTTTTTCACAGGAGGAGAATGTTCAGTTTTTGCCTTGGTGTCTCGTTAACCTTTTTTTCTGGGGACCATGTATGTCATTCAGAGACCCGCACCCCTCAGGGTCTTCTCTGAAAAAAGGTTAGGGTCACCGTCCCCTGGACGAGCAGCCTGAGACAAAAGGCAAAAACTCAGCAGTTAAGATAAAGAGTTTCCAGAAAGTTCCCTCTTTATTCTTGTAACTTTAATTTTCTTCTAAGTTTTAAATTATTTCAAAATAAAGCCACAGAGAGCAGGAGAGCTGCAGGGTGGGGCCATGTGCAGGCACCTGGGGGTGGGCCCCGAGCCGTCCCACAGGTCAGAGCCCCAGGGGACACCTCCCTCAGCTCAGGCTTCGAGGCCTCCTCCTGTGCTCCCCAAGTCTGGCCGGAGGCCTGTGGGGCTATGGAGCCTTCCCGAGAGGAGCCCAGAACAGGCCAGAACAGGTCCTGTTCCAACTGCAGCCACTCCACAGCCTTCAGGACAGGGGCTCACAGCACCTGTGGCCAAAGACAAGCAACCTGGGTCAAAGGCTTTGGGTACCTGGAGGGGAGAGGCAGGCGCTCGCAGGTCCTCACAGCATCTTCTGAGGGCAGGACTAAGCCGCGACCTTGCCTCATTATCCTTGCAAATGCCAAGGAAGTAGTACAGGGACTACAATGGCTGGGAAGGGACTCGGCAGTGACTCCTTCACCTGGAGACTGAGACGCACCACGTGTGCAGATGGTGTGGCAGAACGAGGGCCTTTGCATGGAAACGATCTCCCAAGTTCTCCCCACTGTGGTTGTGAAATGGGGCACCCCCGCCCCAAATTCCTGTCAATGTAGGAATGTTCAGACTGAACCATGAGACTGTAACCTAACCAGTCCATCCTAGTATGGATGGACTGACCAGGTAGTATATAGGCAGGTGGGGTGTGGCTGGAGGAAGGTGGTCTCTGGGGGCTGCCCTGGAAGGGGGCGTCTTCCCTGCAGCTTCTTCCTCCTGCACTGTGCTTTCTGGCCACCAAGTCCCGAGCAGGGCTCCTCTGCCACACCCTTCCACCATGATGTTGTGCCTCATCTCGGGCCCAGAGAAATGGCATCAGCCAACAATGGACTAAACCTCTGAAACTGTGAGCCAAAATGAACTTTTCCTCTGTAAGTCGTTCTTGTCAGGCATTTTGATCATGGTGACGTGAAGCCGACTGAAACAGGAGTCGGTACTGAGTGGGGCTGCTGCTGTGCTAACCTGACTGTGTGCTTCAGGAGCCTTTGCTGCTGGTTTTCAGGAGAAATTTGGAAAAGTTTGGAGGTGTAGACTAGAGAAGCCTTAGAATGTTGCAAGCAGGGCTGGGGCTGTAGCTCAGTGGTAGCACGCTTGCCTAGCACGCGTGAAGCACTAGGTTCGAGCCTCAGAACCCCATATAAACAATAAATGAATAAAATAAACATCCATCAACAGCTAAAAAAAATTTAAAAAAAAAAGAATGTTGCAAGCAGAGTTTGACGGGTAATTGTAGTGGGCGCTCAGAAGACAAGAATCCTGACGACAGTGAAGACTGGGCTCACGAGGTTCCAGAGGGGAAGGAGGACTCTATCGGGAATTGGACTAGAGGCCAATCATATAACATCCTGGCAGAGAAGTTGTCTATATTTTGCTCATTCATGTCCTGAGACTGTGGGAGGATGAATTTAAAGGTGATGGACTAATTCATCTGCCAGAGAAAATTTCAAGGCAGCACAGCATTCAGACTATGGTGTAGATTTTGCTGGTAGCTTTCAGTCAGGCTTACTATGAGAATCAGGAGAAAGCAGAGAAAGATTTTAAAAACTTTCAGTGTGGCCAGAAAATTGCAAGTAACACTGGGCCAAAGAAGGTGTGTTTATTGAAGAGACTATAGCCCCTAAAGAGATACTAAGTACTTTGCACAGAGACACTAGGAAAGATGGCTTGAGAGCATCTTAGAATTTGGCAAGACCACACCCAACACAGGTACAAGGATATAAAAGTAAAAATTCCTTTGAGAAGAGACTATGGCAGCACCTTGCTTGCACAAGGGGACATAGGAAGTTGTTTCGCAGTGCTCAGTCATATAGGAACTCAGAGGTCACCATAGCCATGACCCCAGGGAGCCTAGCATTCAAGTGGGTCACAGACAGGCTTTGGCTTCATCCATGTGGTGGAGGTGTTGCAAGAATGCAGGGTGCTGGAGTTACAGGGTCATGGAGGCTTCCACTGAAATTTCAAAGGAAAGCCTAGGAGGCCAGGCAAAGTGCAGCAGGGTCAGAGTCCCTGTGGGCTGCTCCTGACAGAGTGATGTGTAGCTGTGGAGGTAGAGCTAAAACTGGAAATTGAGACTCCAGGAATTAATAGATGCCAGTAGTGTGGACTGCCAAGAAAATTTGCTGGCTGTGGAGAGAGCCAGTCTCAAAAAGATCCAGTGTGCTGCACCTGGCGAGGGCTGAGGGGCAAGGCTGCCCAAGTCCTCTGGAGATCACATCTGAGTCATGTGTCCTAGATGTTGAATGTAGAGCTGCAGGGCTTGTTTGCCTGGCTGGGGTTTGGTCGCGTTTGGTCGCATCTCTTCTTTTTATGCCCCTATTCCTCCTTTTTGGAATGGGAATGTGTACCCTGTGCCACTCTGTATTGGGTAAATTTAACTTGCTTTTAATTTTTACAGAAACTCACTGTCAAGAATTTTCCTTGAGTCTCAGATGAGACTTTGGACTTTTGAACAATGTTGGAACTGTTAAGACTTTGGACCCCTGGAGACGGACTGAATGCATTTTTCATTATGAGGTGGACATGAGCTTTTGGGGACCAGGGGCAGAATGTTATGGTTTGAGTGTGAGGTGTCTCCCAAACGGTCCTGTGTTGTGTAGAAGCATCAGGAGGTGAAATGACTGAACTGTGAGAGCTGTGACCCAGTCAGTCACTCCTGGCTTGATTGGGCTGACTCGGTGTAATCGTGTAGCAGGTGGGCATGGCCAGAGGAGGGGGCACAGGGAGCTGCCCTGAAAGGGTGCATCTTGCCTGTGGCCCTGCCCTTCTCTCTCTGCTTATGGGCCACCATGAGCTGAGAAGCTTTCCTCCGGGTGCCCTTCTGCCACGCACTGGAGTCAGCCGACCATGGACTGAACCTCCATGAACCAAAATAAACTCGTCATCTTATAAGATGTTCTTATTGGGTATTTTGTTCACAGTGACCAAAATTCTGACTAATACACTCCCCCAGGCACTTAAAGTGACCATAAAATTTATATTGCCATCTAAAATCTGGAGAACACAAAATAATATGGGAAAAAACCAACGAAGGAGAGGTGAGGCACTAAGAACCTGTGGAGGGGTGGCCCCTGTGGGGGCGGCATGGGTGGCGGAACATCGTGTGTCCTCGAGAGCCGAGCACATCTTCATTCCCGTGCTGTCCATGGCTCTGGGGATGGGGAACGGGGGCTGGCCAGACAGCACCTGCCCTCAGGTCAGCCGTCCACCGTTCCTTCTGCAGGGCAAGGCCTCCAGGGTGTGGGTTGATGAGTGAATGATCGATCAGTTTTAGCGTATTTCATGGCCCAACCCCGCCACGCACCCCTTCCCCATCCTTGTCCCCTCTCCTTGTTTCTGCCTCCCCCCACCAGCGGCATGGCCCCCTCCTCCGTGCAGTCCCAGGGCAGGGTCTGAGCACTGGCCCCAAGGCTCCGCCCAGGCTCTCTCCACCACCTGAGCTGGAAGCTGGGGTTATGATCTGGATGTGAGGCATCCCCAGAAGCCACTGAGGGACACTGCAGGAAGGTTCAGAGGTGAAGCGATGGGCTGATAGGGACTAACAGGCGGTAGCCGCAGGCAGGAGGGCTGTGGCTGGAGGAGGCCCAGCCTTGGGGGCTGCCTTCAGGGTGATAATGTGTCCCCAGAGAGTGGAGCGTTCTGTTCCCTGGTGACCATGTCCTGAGCAGCCCCCCCCCCACTTCTGCCACGATGTCCTGCCTCACCTGAGACCCAGACTAACGGGGTCAGCCATCTGTGCACTGAGGCCTCTGAAACCATGAGTAAACCTCTAGAGCTGTTCCTGTCAGGTCCCTGTCATGGCAGCAGAAAGCCGACCAAAGCATCTAGAAACAGCTATGGAGAGGAGACAGGCTCTCTGGGTTTCTGAGATAGAGCCAGGAGGGAGAGGTGTCCTCCCCGCTGTCCAGTGCTGTCCAATGTCTGGCCTGATCCTCAGCCGTTCACTCATTTCCACAAGATGTCTGGCCTCTCCATCTTCCCCATAATGGCCCCTAGGTTCCGGCCATGGCCAAGGCCCCGCAGGGTGGGGGCTGCTGCACGCCCAGGCCTGGCAGGCCAGCAGGACTCCTTCCGTGTGGCTGGGGGATGGAAGCAGCGTAAGTCCCTGGAAGATGCCCGGGCTGCGTCCTGTGCTCTGGGCAGGGGGCAGGCCTGACCCCAAAAGAGGCCGCTGGGCAGGCCAGGAGGTCCAAGGCAGCCTGTGGGGCAATGGTGCAGCCTGCAGGGTGCAGGTGTTGGAGCAGGGGCTGGGGGCGGGGTCCTGGGCTGTGGCATGGGGACATTGGTGCCATGTGTGTTCCCAGGAATCCTCATTGGGTTTCCCTGGAAGCTGTAGGACAGCAGAGCCCTGGGCAGCTCTCCAGGCCAGTTCTGTTGAGGGGAGGCCCCTGGTTGCTCGGGAGCACACACATGTGACAGTGCACGCCTGTGCTCACAACCCCCTCGGGCACCGTGTCCAGGCACGCGGGCACTCGCAGGAGCACACACATGTGACAGTGCACGCCTGTGCTCACACCCCCCTCGGGCACCGTGTCCAGGCACGCGGGCACTCGCGGGAGAGCACACACACGTGCACCTGCTCACAGTGCACACCCATGTGCTTGTGCACCCACATCTGTGCAGGCCCACGCACACACACACACTTGCCCTCGCCTGCACATGAGTCTGGACTGTGTCTGGGGCTGGGAGCCCTGGGGCAGCTGGAGGGCATGGTGCGGGGTGGGGACCCCACACGGAGGAGGAGGCTCGCTGGGCTTGGTGGATGTGTCCCGTAGAGCAGAAGCCCTGCAGCTTTGGCAGACGTCTGGGGTGGGCATGGGATTCCCAGAGCTGGGACATGGGCAGGGAGCCAGACTGGCTCCTGGTCTCCAAGGACATCTCATCCCCAGCCTCTCTGTCCACTTGCAGATGGGCCTGGCTGCGTCCCTCCCCCACTGGCTGGCCTGAGTCACCTCTGAGGACTGCTGTGTTCCCAGGCCCCACTGACCCAGCTGTAAGCCTGGAGCTGCCAGCTGCCCCTGACCTTCCTTCAGCCTCTGGCTCCCCAAGCCTTCCGCCTTCCCTGCCCCAGGGCTCCCCTGCTGGCCCCGCCAGCTCCAGGAATGCCCCAAGGGGACAGTGCTGTGGTCCTATTCTTGCTCTTTCTTTTCATTCAAGTAGCCTTTGCCCTCCTTGTGGGAGATGCCTCTGTGTCCGTTGACTCCTAACCAGCCTCCACCTGAGGGAGTCCCTGGCCTGTGGGAAGGTCCTCTGGACAATTGAGACAGGTCCCCATCCCCACGAGTCTCCCTGGGCTGACCACACGGGCTCTGGAGGTGCCAGGAGTGTGGCAGTGACATGTGGCTCAGTGTCCCCAACCACCACCTCCCCTCCTGGAGTTCCCTGTGCAGCCGGGTCTCTGATAAGAGAACGCTGGCCCAGGGCAGAGGCAGCAGGCGCAGGACCCTGGTGCTTCTGTGGCGGTAAAGCCTGCCGGTCGTGGGAAGACGCCAGCTCCTGGAATGTGGTGGTGGTGTGCAGGGGACAGTCATGTTCCCAGGTCCTCGGGCTCTGCACTAGAGGAATCCCACCCCCCGACAGGAGGAATGGAGGGAGTGTTCCCTCCCAGCCCCTCGCTAGCCCATCAAGATGCTGAGAGATCTGCAGGCGGCTCTTCCTCTCCCTGCAGGACACTGGGCAGTGGCCAAGATCCCCAGGAGTGGCTCCCAGAGCCCCGCCAGGTGGCCGACCTGCAGGGACAGAGCTTTCTTTTCTCCTCCTGCCGTGGGCTCTCGTGCCCCCCACTCAGGGCTGCCTGTCTCTCCAGGATGAGCCTGTGGTCTTTTAGGAGAACTCCCTGGGCTCCCTGCCCTGTGGTCAGCCCAGCTGGCCTTCCCTCCCCCTGCCTGCCCAGGACCCCGGCAGTCAGACAGGAGCTCACCTCCTGGTGGGCAGAGAAGATGGCTCATGTGCCCTCACCTTCCCTCCCAGACCCCAGGCACACTGTGGACTTGGGTCCCAGATCCTGTGTCCATCCTGTACTGACCAGCTCCCAGACGGAAGCCACGGCTGCCCTCGGAGGCCCTGCCATGGCCTCTGGAGCTTGACAGGAAATGCAGGGGTTGGACATGGGGGTTGGCCATGTCCCCTGGGCTCAGCCAGCCAGGAGCGATAGGACCTTGGAAGATGCCTGACGGGGACTGTGTGCCCTCCCCCAGGACCTCAGGCTGCAAGGGAGGGACAGTACCCACCCGCTGCCCATGTGGACATGTGATCCCCTCTGCCTTTTGCCCGGGCCCGAGACGTCTCCTTTCCCACGAGGGCTGCTGAGACCCTGGCCACCATGCTGCCTCTGGTTCTGCAGAGGAAGCAAAGCTGGACTGTCCACAGAGGGCAGCTGGCCACTGTCTGTGTCCCACATGAGTCACAGTCAGTCCCAGGGTTGGCCTCTGGTCAGTGCCACAGGACACACCTGGCCCTGGGGGGATCTGGATGGCGTGATAGCCTCTTCAAGAACCTCGCCAGGGGTGGGACCCCACCGCCTCCTGCAGCAGCCCTCCTGCCCGACCCCGCAGCATCCCACCAGCCCCTGGTCCCCAGCCCTGCCCGCGGCCGCAGACCCCCCGGGCTGGCTGCTCTTCACGGGACACGAGGGGCTGGCTGTCAGCAGACGCCTGGGGTCCCGGCTTTGTCACCCTGTCTCGGTGCGCCAGGACCACGGGTCCCACATGGAGGAGATGAAGCCAGAGCTGGTGTGGCCTCTGGAGGCCCCCCAGCGAGGCTGCTCACCCTGGCAGGGTCCAGACGACCCGGGTGAGTCACATTCCACCACTTCCTTCTGGATACGTTTCCCAGATATCCACAGTTTCTCTCCCAGCGGCCAGGAAGTTCCCATCTGTCAGAACACGCGATTCAGAGCACACTGAGACCAGAGCGAGCTGTGACTCAGCTGGGAGCAAAGCTGGCCCAGGCCCTGGCTCCACAGCTCTCCCTCGGTTCACGCAGCAGCCTGCCAAGCCCCTGCGGTGCTGGGCACCGTGTGGAGGCACAGCGTCCACTCCAGGAGCCCACAGGGCAGAGGGGGGCGAGGCCAGGGGAGGGGCAAGGCCAGGTGTGACGTGGAGGACAAGGACAGGACCCTCTCAGAGGCTGCCTCACACCTCACAGGACAGGATGAAATTGCAAGAGGAGGACGGTGGTGGAGGAGGGGGACGGTGGGACGCAGGAGGGGACAGGGGCGAGGAGGCCCCGAAGGGTACTTTCTGCAACTGGCTTCGGCGCTTAGTGGCGGGTCAAGGCAGGCGGCCCTGCCGTGGCATGGACAGTACTCTAAGCAGGGCTGTTGTGTCCCCCTGGGCCACGTCCTACTGCGGTGGTGCCCCAGCTGTTTCCTGGGAGCTGTGAGCAACGTGCCGTGGACACTCCCGCAGCTCCAGGTGCGCTCGGCAGGTGTTTCCACAAGATACACAGCACGGGCAGAGTCGCTGCTCACAAGTATGGCGCTGTTGAACTTTAGGGGACAGCAGGGACTGGCGCTAGAGAGCCGGAGAGAGGCCTCCTCACCCAAGGGGCCTAGGCAGACACCACCAGGAGTAATCAGATGGCGTCCCACCTCTGTGTCCTTCAAGACCCCATCAGCCACCCAGCAAGGCCATTCTCCAGAGCTCTCCAGAGCTCCTGGCCAGTGTTCTTCAGAGGTCAAGGTCATGCACGGCCAGGAAAGACCTAGACGCAGACCCTAATCTGAGACAAGGATAGTTTGACAAAAGTGCAGTCTGGGGTCCTGGACAGGCAGGCGCGCCAGGAAGGCCTGCGGGGTCCGAGACTGCTTGATCGGCAGCTTCGAGCAGCAGTGATGTCTTAGCTCTGCTGGTCACACCGTGGGAAGCCCAGAGGAGGGCAGGTAGGCCTCTTGGAGTTGGTTTGCAACTCCTCCACACAGGAAGTCTGGAGTTACCTCAAGATAAACAGTGGAGTCAACTAACTAAAACTCCAGCAGTCTTTGCTGGGACTTAATTTCTTTGAGCAATTTTTGGGGGTACTGGGATTTGAACCCAGGGGCACTCCACCACTGAGCTACATCCCCAGCCCTGTTTATTTTTTATCTTGAGACAGGTTCTTGCTAAGTTGCTTAGAGCCTTGCTGAGTCTGCTGAGGCTGCCTTTGAACCTGCAACCCTCTGTCTCGACCGGCCCAGTCTCCGGGATCCTGGGTGTGCCCCGCACCCCACTCCCAGTGTTCTGAAAGGCCTCTTTCCAGTGCCTCCTGGTTTCTGTCATTTCCCTGGGAAAGTCAGTGAGTCTGTTTTCCTTTGGTAGACGCCACCACTGTTCCTGCTTCTAGGACTTTCTCAGTCCTGTTCTCGGCGCCTGGCTGTGGCATCCATGTCTCTCCTGCCTTTACCTGGCTGGTCCAGGCTGGCTCTCCCCCCAGAGCTGGCCGGCTGGTGCCTCAGACATGGTGTGCGCCCATCTGTCCTCCCCACGTGGCCTGGGCCCAGCTGACATGCTGCAGAACCACCGGAGGGAGCAGATCTTGCCACATAGCTTTGCTCAAAGCCTGGGCACATTTAGAGACACCTGTCAGCAGGAAGGCTCCACAGCAGGGCACGAGGGACCCGTGTCACAGGGCAAAGGGGAGACCCAGCAAGTCACTTTTTCAATCTGCTAGCCTGGCTCACTACCAGTGAAGGCCGGCTCACCGCGGGGGCATCAGGAGTGAGGGGCAGCTTCACTGCGGGGCCTCAGAAGTGCTTATTGGCACCAACCAGGTTCAGGGCTGCTCTGAGCACCTCCTTCTCTATTGGGCAAGTGCATTAAGCACCCCGTTTCACAAAGACACTAGCTCCCTTGCTCACAGTTCACACCAGTTTGGAGCAGAGTCAGGGGCTGCTGTCTGGGCCACCACCACATTCTGCTAGTGCTTCAGGAGATGGGCAGTCCACTTGATGGACACCTCTGAGGTCATACATCCAAACTGGCCAACTGAGAAGTGTCATCCCACCTCCAAGCCCAAGTGAGACCTCGTCTTCCCCACCTCCATCATCCTCTCAAACCCAGACGCTGACGGCTAGGTGCAGCCTCTGACGTCCTGCACAGGGACTGGCCCTCCCCCGGCTGTGAGCGCTCTTGGCCTTGGAGTCAGGGTCTGAGAAGGGATGGGTGCCCCCAAACCCCTTCCAAATCTGCTCTTTGTCCCGTTTCTGACCCAGACTGACTCTGGGCAGAGCCCTTGGAGCCAGGTTTGGATGACCTCTCCCCGTGGGAGCCTCCTGATTGGTGAACTCAGGGACATCTGGAGCCCCTCGAGGGTGGCCAGAGCCTCAGGAGCTGAAGTCGGCGATGCCGCTGGGCTCGGGAGGCTGGACCAGCACTGCTGTGCTGAGCGTCTGGGGCCTGGACTCCCCTGGGATGCATCCACCAGCCCCATGCCAGGGTCCTGCCCCTCCTACCAGGGTCCAGCCCAGGTGGACACCAAGCTCCTTGTTGTGTCAAATACAATCAGCCTAGGTGGAAAGGGGGGCCTGGATAGGCAGCTTTGGGGCGTCTGAGGAATCGGGAAGGAAGGCATTACAGGGTCCAGGGCGCCCCCTCCCCCAGCTAGGCCCAGAATGTGCATGGGGGGCTGCCACGGATCTCTGAGCACTGCCCAGAGCAGATGGACCCCACGGCCCACGCCAGGGGTCTCCCCCCTGTCCTCCACACCACGCTGTGCCCACTGAAGTCCATAGAGCAAATCCCCAGCATCACAGCTGAGTGCTGGCCACGCTGACCATGCTGGGAGAGGCTGACAGCAGCATCAGGCCAACAGGACATAGTTCTTCCCACACTTCTTCCCTCCTCAAATTACAAAAGGAAAAACAAAAAAACAGGGAAACCACTTCAGCATATTCCTGACCCCAGCCCCAAGCAGGGCCCAGCCCCTGGCTCAGAGCCTCCACCTCAGCAGTCCCTGCGTCAGTGGGGACCTTCCCCTGAGCCGGTCCTTTGGCTCCCAGCCACCTCCCTGGTTTCTATGAAAGTGACTCCAGAGGGAGCTGGCCACCCCTCCTCCCTGACAGGACACGCGACCAGTGTGAAGGTCCTCTACAGGAGAGGAGACCCGCAGAGGCACGGAAACGGCCCCCAGGACCCCCACCTACCACTCTCCTAGCCCCGGGCCACAGCCTCCACCCGCAGGAGCCCAACCCACCTGTCCTGGCCGAGACGATTCATTACCTTCTGTTAAAATGCTTAGCTGCTTCTTTAGGTTCTCACCTTTGTGTGAAGCTTCCCCGAATGTGAAATCTATGTCAACCCTGTACGTCCTCTCCCTTAGCCCGTCACCGTCAGGCCTCACAGTGAGCCCGAGAGGGTAGAGAGAGCTCCTCCTCCACCACAGGAGACAACTGGGGTGTGAACACCCAGTGCCCTGCTCTGATGGAAAGCTCGCCTGGGTCCCACGCGGGGCCTCAGGGGTCTGCAGATGGCAGAGTCATGGCTTCAGCTGCAGCCTTGGGCAGGGCCCGTCCCTGGACTGGGAGGATTCCAGGCCCTCACTGTACAGGGATAAAGGGCTTTGGGATGGGCCTTCCCAGGCAGAGAAAAAGCACCCACCCAAAGCACGGGGCCTCCCAGGCCTGAGGAAAAGTCCCAGGATTCCTGACTTCCCTGGAGAATCCCACCGGGACTGGGCCTTGGGGGAGGAGAGGCAGGAGGTGGCTTCCTGCCCGGCCCCCAGAGCTGGCGTTTATATTGTAGTCCTTCTGGGACGTTCACTGGAGCTGGGATTTATTTGGAAAGGAAAGTGAACACTAAAACATTCGCTTTGTGACCAAATAAAAGCTGCATTCCAGGAAAGCACAGTGGGGTCCGGGCGGCCGCAGCCCCAGCTCCCTGCTCCCCGCACAGGAGGAGCTCAGCAGGATCTGAGGAGGGAAGGCCACCTTCACCACAGGCGGCCCAACGGGAAGGGAGCACCGGGCAGGAGGGCGCGATCACCAGCCCACTGCCTCCTCCCGCAAGCACTGGCTCTTCTGGGTAGAGGGTCCGGTGGAGAATGGCCGCTTTCCCCAGCACCATGGCAAGCGGGGGGCCTGCCCATGCCCACTCTGCAGGACAACAGGTCGTGGCCTGAGACCCCGCAGGCCCCAAAGCTGGTGCCCTGAGGGGCTCCTCCCACATCTTCCCTGCCCCCTGCTGGCCTGCTGCTCCTGGGGGCCGCCAGGCTTCCCCGGGGGACTTCCTAGGTGGGAAGCGAGCACTGGGCCCTCACCTCTTCCCCCAAGGCAGGCCTCCCTCTCCGCTGGAGGGCGCTGGAGGCAGGCCGGTCCAGGACAGCTCGCCTGCCCTCCAGCCCCTTCCTTGGAGCCTCCTCTGGGGCCCGGGGTGGCCCTCGGGGTGTGCGTCTTCCCCTGGCCAGCTCCCAGGCCTCCTGCCCACCCTGCAGCCTTGCTCACCTCTGCACTGCGTCTGGGTGCCCCTCTGGGTGCCCCTCTGGGAGCCTCTGTCCAGCTGCTGATCGGCTCCCCCACTGCCCCTCCTTGAGCCCCAAACCCAGCAGGCCCAGAGAGAGCTCGCGCCTGCCCTGCGCCCGGCCGCGGCAGGGCCAGCTCTGGAGCTCTGTCCACCCGACCCCACAGGCATGGACACGTCACCCTCCACGGCGCTGCCCCACTGCTCCCCAGGAGTAAGTGGGGACCGCAGGGACATGTCCAGTCCTCTTCTCTGACCCCTCCCTGTGTGCCAGGCCCCGCAGCCCAGTCCCGAGACCCCACTGCTTCCTGCCTCTCCCGCTCTCTCCACTGGGCACACCAGCGGGCTTGCCTCCTCTGTGCCCGCCTCTGGCCTCCCAGGCCAGCCTCCTGGCACCCCAGGCAAGGCCTGTGTGGGGGACTCATGGGGGTGCGGCCCCTCTGCGGGAGAGGATGGGGGGCCGCACAGGGAAAGAAGAGGACAGACTGGGAGACAGCAGGCTCCCAGGGCAGGGAGGGCGGGTGGGCCACCTGCCCCACTCCTCCTCCAGGTCAGGTCACCCACAGGCCACGTTCCCGCAGCAGTCCCTGAGGAGCAGACTCCACCAGCCCTCCTGCCAGGAGGCCACGTGAGCAGGCTGGTCCCAGGCCACAGGCCAGTGTGCCCAGGCCCTGCCAAGGCCCCGCAGGGCAGCTGCTGGGCTCCCCGTGAGCAGATGCCCAGAGCGCCTGATGTCCGCAAGCCCATCTAGCGGCAGAGGCCAAGGAGCGAGCTGGCTCACAGGAGACCGCACGGCCTCCAGCTGGCACTGCTCCCCAGCCAACAGGTGAGAAGGCACGTCCCGCCAGAGCCCGCAGCAGGAACAGCACAGTGAGGCCCGGACGGGGGCCCGTCTGTGCTCCCCGGGTGCTGCCAACTCGGAGCCGGGGTCTGGCTGTGTCCCAGGGACAGTCCTGCCCCACCCTGCGGCCCTGCTCAGGGGCAGCCCGTCCTCGGCACACTCCTCTGCCCCTCATGCTGGCTCTGGTGCAGAGTGGTGCCACGGGAGCTGGCCACGTGCACTGACGCCTGCCGGGGGGCCGGCTGCTGTGGGTGTCCACTCTCACGTGACTTTCCACAGTGCAGCCAGGCCGAGACCTCGCAGAGGAAATCACCACTGCCAGTCAGCCAAGAGTCCTCGGCCCACAGTGCAAGAGGCAGAGGCCCAGACTGGCCAGGGTCCTGGGCCCTCGGCCGGCCCCCACTTCCTCACTTGTGGTAGCTACTCAGCTCCTGGAGGTCAGGCGAGGGGCCTGCTTGTGGGCACGCAGGCCACTGAGCCACATCCCAGCACTTTTTTTATATTTTATTGAGAGACAGGGTCTCTCTGAGTTGCTTAGGGCTGGCTTTGAACTCGCAGTCCTCCTGCCTCAGCCTCCTGAGCCCCTGGGATGACAGGTGCGCCACTGTGCTCGGCAGGAGGGAGATTTTTAGGTGGAAAAAAGAAAAGAAAGGTAAACGGTGGGTCAGAGGTCTCCGCCAGGACTGATGATCTCTAACTCAGAAGCCGTACGGACAAGAGAACAGCCGGGTGAAAGTATCAGGGGGCTCGGGGCTGGGGCTGCGGCTCAGTGGTAGAGCGCTTGCCTCGCATGCGTGAGGCCCTGGGTTCGATCCTCAGCACCACATACAAAGCAATAAAATAAAGACATTGTGTCCATCTGCAACTAAAAACATGTTAAAAAAAAAAAATGTACCAGGAGGCCCAAGACACAAAATGAAGCAGAAGAGTGCAAAGCCCTTCCCCGTCGGGTGGCCGGCCCGGCCCAGGGCCACTGGACCACGGCAGACAGGCATGTGCACGGCTGGCGGGTGTCGTGGGAGGCACCGTCCCGCTGCCCCAGCCCGGGCTTACTTGGGCTTTGTTGTTGTTGTTTATCTGCCCACAGCTCTTGGTGGAGTTATTTCTTGGGCTTCATTTTCCCGTAATGAAATGTGTTTTCACAGTAACGATGAAAGAAAACTCCAGTTCCCAGGCACAGGGCCTCTGAGGAGAAGCCCTGCAGCTGCCCCAGCATCCCGCCTCCTGGGCTCAGGCGGGCACCCCAGCTCCTGCAGGGCTCACGAGGGCACATCTGCGTCCTGTCCTGCCTCGAGCGCTTACGGGGCCTCTGCCAGTTCTCCAGTGCTGCTCCCTCCACAGCCAAACCAGCAGCAGACCTCAGCAAGCATCAGTCCAGGAGCCCAGGTCTGCACTTGGCCTCTGTAGACCATCCTCCAGGGCCGGCCAGGACCACCTCTGAGGCTACTCAGTGCCTGATAGAGACAGAGAGAAAGAGCTGGAGATGGAGCCAGGGGTCAGCAGGGGTGGAAAGAGTGGGCTGAGGACATAGATGAGGGGAGCCAGGGAGGCGGGGGATGCCTAGGTGCAGCTAGAGAGCCTGAGGGCCATGGTGGGCAGGGTCTGGGGCAAATGCATCCAACAAGCTGCCCTGCCCATGGCGGGAAGGACGTGGGGCAGGAGGAGTGAGGCCCCACTCCTCGGCCAGCATCCCTGGGAGGGCTCTGGGCAGTGAATGGAGCTGACTCTGCCCAATCCCTGCCCTAGTCACTACTTGAAGCCCCCAGAACATGGTGGTTGGGCTCCCTCCAAGCTCCCCAGGCTGCTAGTCCTGCTGGGGAATTCAGTGGGGCAGCAGGGGCTGATTCCGACTCAGATGGATGCCGTATCTGCAGGACCCCCTGCTCCCCATCACCCCTAGGACTGTTTTCCCACATCACCTCTGGAGGATCCTGACAGGCAGTCCTCGGGTGGGAAGGCCGAGGCCAGGCAGAAGTGTGTCCTGGGAGCCTGGGTTCCAAGAAGCTGCATTCCAAGGGCCCCCTGCTCGAGCCCCCACCCCACCTAGGCTGCAGCTATGTGAGGAATCCAGCCAGCATGCAGCCCCCAGGCATCAGGGTGGCTGCCATGGCAACGGGCACGGTGGGGTCAAGCACATCCCTTCCAGAACGAATTTCCCTGCAGGCACGTAGGGGCTGGACCAGGAGGCCGCAGAATGTCTAGGCGAGTGGGTGGCCCTCGCCTGCCAGGCGCTGTCCCCTAGCTGGGCCCTGGGGGCACACACCGGAGCTGCTCTCTGGCACGCTCGAGAACGCGAGTGCACGTTTGGGCCTCAGGGAGCGCGCCATGGACGAAAGCAACGTCAAGGATGCCAGGGGTGGAGCAACCCCTGTCCAGTGTCCCCCGTGCAGACCCCAGAGCGTCCTGTCCACCCCGCAAGGGCCCACACGCTCCCCTCTCTCACGTCGGGCTCTGGCCCCACACGGCCCGTGAGCGTCCTCGTGACCTTGGGTCTTGGCTGCTTCAACATGAGCAGTCCCGGCCAGTACCAGCAAGTCACTCGACAGGGTTCTTGTCACCACGTCCTTCTGGGACGTCCCCTGGCTTGTGTTTCCCAGGATGGAACACATTCCCTGCCTGAGACACAAAGACCACCTGCAGGGTGCGTGGCCAGCCGGTGGCAGGTTGCTCCCTTCCTGTCCCACGGGGCTGTGCCCGAGAGCCCCACCACGTCCCCCTAAACATGGTGCCTCAGCTGGTTTCCTGGAGAACATGGCTTGAGGCATACGTTTAACTAGAGCAGGTTCTTCAAGGGCAGCGGCCGCCCCTGCCACGCCTGGGAACTGTGGAGACGCACAGCCCAGCAAGACAGACCCGCCAGGGTCCGCTGTCCCAGGCTGTCCCCAGCCCGGCTCTCTTTGCAGTTTCCCTCGTGTGAAATCGTGGTCTCCACGACCGCAGGTGCATGCTCACACATTCACCTGCTCAGTGAGATTTATTTGTAACCCCAAATCAGTTCTCGTGGCACCGCCATGGACATTCAAAGATGTCCAGAGAGCAGAGAAGAATGCGAGACTCAGGTTCTTGCCCAGCAAGAACACTGGCAGGCCAGGCGTGGTGGCCACACCTGTAAACCCAGCGCCTCGGGAGGCTGATTCCAGAGGATTGCGAGTTCAAAGCCAGCCTCAGCCACTTAGCGAGGCCTAGTAACTCAGTGAGATCCTGTCTCAAAATTAAAAAAAAATAAAAAGGGCTGGGGATGTGACCCAGTGGTTAAACTCCCTGGGTTGTGTATGTGAACATGGGCGTGAGCACATCTGCCTGTGCCCGCGGCTGTGTGAGCGTGGGCGTGCCCACCCTAACACAGGCCCTGGGGGCTTGCAAGGACTCCTGCGTCCAGGCACATGTCACCTCGCTGTCTGTGGCAGAAGGTTCCACAGCGAAGACCCTGCTCTGCTCACCTACGGGAGACTGAGTTGAGAGGAAGTGGAGACATCTGCAGGGACCCTGTGTCCAGGGAAGGCGCGCAGGCCTGGCGCAGCCCTCGGGAGCCACGACGTCCTCAGCCTCTTCAGGCTCTGAGCCCATGAGGATCATGACAAGCTCCTGCAGCTTCCTTGCCTCTTGGCCCAGGGTTGGGGACAGGGACCAGGCCAGGGCATGTCAGGGGCCAGCAGCTGCCCCCGCCCTCCTGCCTCTGTGTCCTGCACGGGCCAGGGGTCCTGGAAGGAGGCTGAGCCGCCTGGTCTGCATGGGAACACCGGGCTCTGAGAACAGCCCTGCAGCCCCCGGGGTGCTATCCTTAAAAGGGGCATCCTCTGCGGCCCTTGTCCTGGGAATCCCACGCCAGGGTCTGGAGTGGGAAACCAGGCTCAAGAGCAGCTGTGCCATCCCCAAAGGCCTGGGCTGCCGAGGCCCCTCTCGCTCTCTGGCTCTGAGACTCTGAAACTATTTTGGACACTGGTCCCCAGGGCAGCCCAACAGGATTGTCCTGGTGGGAGGAAGTCGCGGGAGTGGAGGCGAAGGAAAGCTGGACCCCTGGGGCAGGAAGCCATGGCCACTGCTGCCCTGGCCCCTCAGGCCACATAGCTGCATGCACCATCCATCCCTGAGGGCAGTGCTGCCCAGCTGCACCTTGGCTGTGGGCTTCATGCCCCTCAGTCCTGCCTGCTTCCTGCTGCCCCGGGGATGCCACCGGGACCACCCACCTCCCTCCCTGGTGACTGCCTCACGTATTCCAGAGAAGGTGTTGGCATCTTGGTGTCTCCTGCATGTAGAAAGGGCCACAGACTGCCCAACCGCCCTCTCTTTCCCATGCAGGGCTGCCTGCTTCCGTGGCTGCTGTTGGGATGGCCACGGGCTGCCCTGCCCTGCGGTGTCTCGGGTGTTCAGGGGGCCTCTCCCAGCATTTGTGATTGGGACCAAAGCTGCAGTGAACACACCCACACACACCCTCTGAACAAGAGCTGACCCACGAGGGGTGCGAGTCTGGGAGATGGTGTCCTAATCTCACTCCTCTGGTGGACTCTCTCCAGTGGCACCCTGGAGACCCCTGGCCCCTCCGCGCCCTCCTGCACGGGCGCGTCACTGTCTCCTGCTGTGGTCATGTGCTCTATGGGTGTCCTCTTCCCGGTGCTCCTGGTTCTGCGATGGTGTGGCCCTGCTGTCGATGGTGGAGGTCCTCTGTGGGTGGCCCGACATTTCTCCGTGTCCTATGCTACACAGTATGCGCTTAGACCCTCCTCGAGGATGCACCTTAACCAACAAACGCTCTTCCCAGCAATGCAAGGGACTTTCAGACCCCTCTCCAGAGCCCTCTCTCCTCCTGGGCCCAAGACCATGAACACAGACTCTACTGGGGCTCCTGCCCTTCGGCTTTTTGGGGTTCGCCTGCAGGGAGGCAGAGGGGATCCAAGTGCGGGCAGAGTGCCACTTCGTTGGCTCTTCTTGCTGCCACTGTGGGTCAGGGGCTCTTTTACGGCCCCTTGGAGGCCCATGGCTCTGGCGCAACCCCCTGCTCTCAGGTGCTACTGCTGCCAGTGTGCCTCCCATCCTGGGTTGGGCTCTTTAAACTGCCCAGGCCTTTGTAAAAAACCTCTTTTTCAAATTCTCCACAAAATATCCATTCTGAGTGTGTTTCTATTTCTGCTGGGACCCTAGTCTGAACTTTGTGTGCTGTGCTTGTGAAATTTTTGCTAATCCCAGCATGTAATAGAGAGCAGCTTATATTTTCTACTTAGAATTTGTGCTTTTGTCTTTTAAATGTAGGCCCCTAACCCCCTCGCAGTTACTCTCATCTTTTCCATGTATAAACTGTTCTTTCTACTCCTTGGTGTGAGCAGTTTCTCCTTCCCACTGACCTGCCCTCCCATTGGCTCTACCCATGCATAAATCTGTTTCTGAGTCCCCACAATCTTGGCATCCATTTGTCTAACATTCAACAATTTCACATCACCTCAACTGCAGCAGTTTCCCAATGACCCCCAACATGCGCCCAGGAAGTCTGTCCTCCTACCTCAGAAACACCTTGGCCTTTCCTCTCTGTGCTCTGGAACAATTCCATCAAGTATCATGAAATACCTTAAAGACCTCGATGTTTTGTTTTGTTTTAATATACTGAGAATTAAATCCAGGGGTGTTTAACCACTGAGCCACATCCCCAGCTCTTTTTTATATTTTTTATTTAGAGACAGGGTCTTACTGAGTTGCTTAGGGACTTACTAAGTTGCTGAGGCTGGCTTTGAAATTGTGATCCTCCTGCCTCAACCTCCTGAGTTGCTGGGATTACAGGCATGTGCCATTGTGCCCACCACTGTGTTGAGATTTTAAGTGGAAATGCTTTGGGTCTGTGTGCTGATTTAGGGAAATTTTCATCTTTATAATATGTATTCCTATCCATGAACATGGTATGCCTCTCCATGTATGTCTTACAAATATGCATCTCAATGGAATTTCATAATTTTCATTACAGAGGTCTTATACATCTTTTCCTTAGATTTGTTATTAAATACTTGGGTTCTATGATAATAATGTAAACAAGTTTTCTCTTTATTTCTTTTTTGTGGGATATTTGTCACTGATATATTGAAATCCAGCTGGCTTTTGTTTATTATTCTTCTGTTTAGTGACTTCATTGAGTTTTCCTATGATTTATAACAATATGTCTGTTTAATCTTTTGGACTTTAATGTAAAAAATCATAGCTCCTGAAAATGATGACAGTTTTATATCCTCCTTTTTGAATCTTGCTGGACAGCTTTGTAGGTTCCAGGGCAGATGCTGCAGTTGGCAGGTCCAGGTTCATGTGAGACCCTCTGGCAACTCGAGTGGCCCAGAAGAAGGGCTGCCTCCACCCTTGCGTCTTCCTCATGGAGGAGGCACAGTGAGCTGGGCGAGCTCATGCCATGGGAGCAAAGGCTGGTGCACAAGCTGAGGGTGACACTGAAGGGCCTTCCAACCTGATATTTTGAAATCCCAGATTACTTCCTGCCCATGAGGTCCTCCTCGGTGCTTTTCAAAGTCCAGTATCTGGAAACTGAGGCAGCCTACCTTTCTGTCTAGCATGTAGTTCCCCAGCTGCTAGAAGTGCGAGTGGTCTACAGCCTGGGCTCAAACTCTGCCTGCCTCAGTCCTGGCCAGCTGGCCCTGGACAGGTCCCCAGCCACACACACACTCCCCCCCAGAACATCCAGCCACGTGGGTTGCTCAGGGCCCCTTGCTTTGGTGGGTTGTGCCTGTATGGTGTGTGCTGATTACTGGATGCTGCTCCCACCAGGCAGCACACCACTGAGTCCCGGCCCTGGTGCCTCCAGGCGTCTTCTCCCCCTCCCCCTCCCGTGAACTGCACCGTGTCCAGATGCAGACAGAGTGCCCTCTTCCACAGAGGCCTGCACCTGGGCTGGGGCCTCCCTGGGCTGCCTGTGGCCTCCATCATTGCTGGCCCGGGTGTCTGTCTTCCAGGGACGCGTCGTGTGTGAATTTCCTGGTGTGACTTTTGAAGTGCCCCTGTGCTCCTGGCACGTCCCATTCAGGTGACAGACTGCGTGCATGCGGCCACTCTAACTCCTTCACAGCACTGGCCCTGCTACTTGGGAGTCGTGTGGGAACCCCTCCAGGCAGGCTGCGGGTTCCTGGAGATGGGGACTTGCTTTCTGTTGGTTTCTCCCAACCGGCTGGCAAAGGGCGGGGCAGCCGGGAGGCACCTGCCGGGGAAGGGCTGAAGGCATGAACCATCTGCGATGGCGCCTCCGTCTGTGGGGCGAGCCCCGCCTTCCCACCTTCCTGCCTGCACACCTGCTGCCGGGTCACCACACTTCCCCTGTGCTCTTCTCTACTTAGAGGACAGTGGGCTTGCTCCATTGGTCTCAGCATCCCATAATACTCCATTTGCTGATGTGCCCAAATTCACCCGATTGTAGGCAGTTTCAAGCCGCTTGCGCTGTGTGCACAGCCACCAGCCAACCTGTCCTGCACGGCTCAGGAGCGTCTAGGCCTGCTCCTGATGGTGCAGCCTAAGGGGTGGGAGTGTCTGGACATTTTTGTGGCTTTCAATATGGAGTGCTGAATTCATTCTCCTTCTTCCCCAGAAAAAAACCAGAAAGGACTGTGAGGTCTCTGGTGCGGGGACAGAGGCTGTGCATGTGGAAAAGGGTGTCTGGACTTGTAGCTAGCAGGAGGCAGACAGAAAACACACGTGTGCACACACTCAGGCACAGAGGTGCATGTACACACAGCACTGGGGCACACAGCTGCAGGGGACGTGCACACGTTTCCCCCACAGGTGCACACAGGACCCGCACAGGCATGTGCACATGTGCACACGACACTCACACACACACACACACACACACACACACACAGAGGCGCGTGCACACAGCCCCCTCAACTGAGAGTCCAGAGGGCTGCTACTGTCCATCTCCCAGGGGACCCAGTAAGGACGGTGGCAGACTCCATGGGGGACCGCAGACCCCTCCCAAGCTCGGGGTGTGCGTCCACTGTGGATGAGCTCCCAGCTGAGTGCCCGAAGGTGGGGAGGTGAGCCTGCTGTGCATCTGGAGTGGGAGGCACTAGGCTCGGTGGCTCAGGGCCAGCCGTCCCCAGGGGTGGTGTCTGTGTCCACTTGGGATCTGCAGCACACTCTGCCCACTGCTGACTACACCCAGGGATCTTCCCTTCCACCTCTAGTGTCCCCCAGAAACCCAGGAGGTCCTCCTCATCCCCATTCCCGCCAGCCATCCCAGGAGACACCACCAGCATTGGTGGCAGGGGAGGGGCCTGAGGAAGGACCTGTGGGAACGGCCCGTGTCTCTGCTCAGGGTGCTCACCTCACGAGGCAGGTAGGCCTTAGCGGGGCTCATACTGCCATCCACCAGCCCAGGGCCTTGTCTCAGCAGTGGGCTGCGAGGAAGGAGGACACAGGACCTCTGCTCTCAGCTCAGGCCAATGCTGGCCTTCCAAACACCACCTGCCCTGAACCGAATGGCCCAGAAGCTCCCTGTCACCATAGAGTCCACAGCATGTGACAGGGCTGGCTGGCTGTCCCCATGGCTCCCCGTCACACCAGACTTTAAGGGGCCGATGCCCTGACCGCCGGTGCTGCACAGTGGGCCTGCTGCTGGCCCAGCTGCTGGTGTTCGGCCCCAGCAGAACCAGGCCATGTCCCAAGGCAGACAAGTTGGCTGGCAGGATGTGCAGGCCAGGCATCCTGCTGGCCTGGGCAGAGGGCAGCGGCCATCTCCCCCGCACCGGGCTGGGCATTTGCGTCTTCCTCTTCCCTCAGCTGCAGAAACCCCTGGAGGGAGCTGAGGTGAGGAGGAGAGAAGGTCCAGGCAGAAAACAGGAAAAGGGGAAGCAGCTGGGGGAGGCAGGGCAGAGCCCAGAGGAAAACCGGGACAATGGAGTGGGGGAGGCGGAAGAGGGGCTGGGGGCGGCCTCAGGGCACAGTGAGCAGAGGACAGTGCAGCCTCCCCAGGCTGCTGCCCCAAGCCTGCCCATGGCAGCCCTGCAGCTGCTTCCTGAACCCCCAGATTTCCTCCCCTGAGTTGAGGGGCCAGCAGCTCTCCATGCCCCCAGGGCGCCTCTGTGGCGGAGGAGGAGCTGGGTCTGGATGGCCCCTCTCACGCTCAAAGCTTTCCTAGAGTTCAGTTTACAGGAAAAATTTGCTCACATCCACATCTCCAGGCTAAATTTTTAAAAATCTCCTTTCCTTATTGTAAGATGCCTCATGCCGTGGGGGTGTGCTTGCATGCATGCGTGTGGGCTGAAGATCGCCACAGGGAAATCACCACTGTCGGTCACACTGCTCCTGAAGCCCGCTCCGAGGCCAAGCTTCCTGGCAAGGAGGTGACCCATGGAGACCAAGGGGGCCATGGAGAAATGAGACCAAGAGAAAGAGCCACAGAGGGGCATGTGGTGGAACCAGAGCAACCAGTCTTCTGAGCTTAATGCTGGGCACAGATTCTGACCTCTGGTGGGCCACGCTGAAGACCCCTGGTGGACCACGCTGGAGACCTCCAGTGGACCACGCTGGAGACCGCTGGTGGACCACGCTGGAGGACTATGGTACACCACACTGGAGACCTTGGGTGGACCATGTGACTCAGAGTCAGCCTGCTGCTTGGTGTTGAGCCAAGGCCCATTGGCTTACTCTGTGCTCTTCAGGCAAAGAACAGGAGAAGCTGGCTGTGCATTGTCTACAGAGAGTCCTGAGACAGCAGTGCCCTGGGGGCCTGGGTGGAGCCTGAAGAGTGCTACACCACCCACCTGGAGAAGTGGAACTTTCCACTTCCTGTTGTAGTCTTCCGGGACATCCTACCTGCAGGCTTACTCACATATTTGGTTCTGCTTTTTGCTCATTACAAAGGAGAAATCATACTCCACGTAGTCTTCTGCCTTTTCCACAATATTGTATACCTGGCTCCATTCATGTTGAAGTATGTTATATATATATCTTAAAAGATTAAAGTGGAGACGGGACGCGCGGGCTGGGGTGGACATCTCCTGCACTTCCTGGGTTGCTGTGCATTCCTGAGGCTGCCAGACAGCAGCAGCTGCCAGGGACAAGGTGGGTCAGTGCCATCTCCCATGACCTCAGGCAGCATCCTCCTTCCCCACTGCTGGCCGCCTCTGGGTGCAGACTCCACCACAGTGCCTGTGGGCCAGCCGCCCTCTGGAGCTGCAAGGAGGCTAGAGGAGGCTGGAGGGCAGCAGAGGCTGCAGGGACCTTCAGCACTGCTCTTGCCAGCAGGGTACCTCAGGGGGCCTGTCTCCACAGCAGAAGCCTCGGCAAGAAGTCACAGTTGTGGAACTCCCTGGGATTGTGGAAATAGACTCACATGGACAAGCTCTCGGGTGCATGCTGCTTCTGGGCTGTCGCTCAGACACGAAGGCCTCCAGCCTGCTAAACATGAAGTCACTTTGAGCAAACCCAGGAGCCTGCTCAGCACACGCAACTCAGGAACGAAGTCCAGGCAACGCAAGGTGCACAGAGACACTGTGGAGAAGGACAGAGGATGCAGAGAAAGGCCAGCACGTGCCAGGTGCTGGGGACACGGTGGAGTCCATGTCCAGGACAAGAGGGGAATATGGTGGCAGGAGGGAGCCGGAAAATGTTCCCACGGGAGAGAAGCACGGTGACCCTGTGTAGAGAAGAGGACAGCCAGCCCCGACGTGCAGAACAGAGGGAGTCAGGACAGGACTCAAATCTGGGGCAGGAAGCAGGTGGGAGGGAAGGAAGGAGGTGGCCCTGGAGAGCCAGGGGCCCAGCAGCTGTGGTCTGCAGGTCATGGACCAGGATCTCAGAGGGACGACATTGGAATTGTCCCTTAAGCTCCAGGGGGAGGGTGGACTGACTAGGAGGAGTATGTTGGGGTGGCTCTGTCCAGCTCAGCTGTGGGGGAGATGGGGCACAGAGGGATCAGGAGAAGCCCTGGAGACCAAAGCAGCAGAGTGGGGAGCACAGGGGAGAGAAGGGAACTGCCTCTTGAAACAGGCCCAGAGCAGGGGCACTAAGGGGCCACGGTATGGAGCCACACAGAGCACAGCGGCAGAAGACCACTGTGACCAGCATGGGCTGAGCAAGAACTCGCGGGTGTGGGCTGGAGCTTCAGCGCAGATTCTTCTCACAGCTAGATGGTCTCAGGGAGCACTCCTGCCCTCTCTGACTCCATATCTGAAGTGGGTCCAACACCCATCTGGTTCTGCATGCTGTGGGGATGAAGGCCAGTGGTCCCAGTGCCTCCTCCCCAGGGTTGGGAGACAAAGACCATCACTAAACTGGAAAGCATTTGCTAAGGCCACACTGGTAAGTGGGTGCAGGCTAGGCAGGCCAGCTCTAGTCTCTCCTGTCTGCTTGGCTACCCCTCAGGTAAGCCCTGAAGTCACAGGACATCCTGCCTGGCTCTGTGCCCAGAGGCTGAGACCAAGTGTCAAGTGCAAGTGCCTCATGGGAACTGAGATCCGGGGGCAGAGAACGAAGGAGGGAGAGCTGCAGGCGTGGTGCCAAGGTGGGGCTTGGGTTGCATGGGAAGCCCTGCCATGACCTTTAGGCACTGCCGCCCTTAAACAAGGAGGACCCTCGTGCTACGGAGAACTTCCACCCCTTGGCAGAGGTCTCTTCTGTCAAGCTGTTTGCACTCTTGTCAAGATCCCTGCAGGATGTTTTGTTTTGTTGCTGTTGTGGAGATGTCTTTCCATTGTGTTGATTGATTATGGATAGTTTATAAGAAAACTATTGGTTTAAGTTTTTCTTCTCCCTCACCACCTTTTATTTATTCTGATGCCTTTGCAGTGTTTGGTCACCTGCAAATACTCCATTAAAATATCTACTCTTAATTTCTTTCCTTGTCTTATCACATTGTCTAGCATCTCCAGAATTGTCAAATATTATTCTTATCAGATGCTTATCATTTTATTTCCAATTTTTTTAAATGAAATATGTAACCTTTCACAATTGATTTTAGATAACTGAGAAAACTTTTATCAAGTTAAGAAAGCATTCTTTGCCTCATAGCATGAGTTTATCTCAATAACTTATTGAATTTTACCAGATACCTTGGATTTTACTTACATAGTCACTGGCTTTTGCCTTTTGACCTGGTGAAGTGGTGACTTCTAGTAATAACTGTCCTAATATTGACCCAGCCAGCCATCGTGGATGAGTTGGTGGTTAATAAATGCACAGATGTGTTCCCTTTGATGGGATGCAGTCCCTCTGGGTTGAGGGAGCTCAGTCCATAGTGCGTGTGTATGTGTGTGCGTGCATGCATGGATGCCATCTTCGTATTGTATAATTCTGGAGGGTTTACCTATCTTGTCCACCGAACTGGAAAATGTCCCAAACTTTCTATAATCAGGAAAAATGACTCCGTGGTTTTGACCATCAAGCAGTAAAAGCTTCGTTTGTGTGGAATCGCAGGATTCCACACGAGAGAGGGGTCCCTCAGTCGGGAAGCACAGGTTTCACTCCACTGGATCTGGCCATTTTCTGAGTGATCATACCAGCACATGCCCACAGCAGTGCCATGTGAATGTCTGGCTGCTCCATGTCCCCTCTGGGTCTCGGTATGGTCTGTCTATTCTTTTCAGCTGGTCTCTGTGGTGGGTGGAAGACCCATGTAACTTCACTGCTGTGGACATGTTGGTTTGTTTGGGGTTTAACTTTCTAGCTCAGTGCCCTGGAAATCTGATGAAGGTAGAATGCTACCTAGGGACAGAGCTAATGACAAGAATGACCCATGTGTGGCACATGACGTCAGTGCCCCCAATTCAACATTTCTCATTTTGGTTTGGATGCCTTTCTTCCTCCCATCCACTGGGTCTGGCTAGTGCTCCCCATGTGATGTACCAAGAGGACCCAAGTTGGTGGCTTTGTTCCCAGATGCTTGGTACTTCCAGGGCATGCAGAGACCTGCAAGGGGAGGCCCCTGATGGAGACCCTCTGTGCTTCTAGAGCTGCACTTGGACATGGAGCTTCTGTGCTAAGTGGCTTCACCACCCACAGGGCCTTGTTCTCCCATCTGAGCTGCTACTGCAGGGAGGAGGACAGAAGGGCCACCTCTGACTTCACATCGATCTACGTGAACAATCACCTGGCTAACAGTCACCAAACCCTGCTTGGATTTGACTCTGGTTTGTATTATATTTATAGCCCAATTTCAGCAGAAGCGACATCTTAACAGTATCGAAACTTCTGCTCCAAACACAGGATGTGACCCTTTATTGAGGCCCCCCTCGCTCTCTGTGGTGGTCTGCGCACTTGCACAGACCCTGCACCTGTTTTATCAAGCTCATCTCTGTACGGTCTGTGCTTCTGCTTAGTCTGTTCTTAGCCACCTGCAAGCTCCTGGTCACCACCGCCCTGTCCCCTGCTTCCAAGTACAACTTTGCTAGGCCCATGTGAGGGACAGTGGTCTTCTCTGGCTAGTTTCACTTGGTGTCCTCTAGTTCCACCAGAGTTGTCGCAATGGCAGGACATCAGCAGCATGAGGTGTGTGCACACTGCGTCTGCTCCTCTGTCCTGGACGTGGGGTCTGCATATCATGGTCACTGTGAGTAGTGCCATGATGAATATAGGGGTTTGGAGGACCCTCGATACAGAGATGCGGTTTCCTCGAGGTCCACAGCCAGGTCCAGGTGTCGGGATCACAGGAGGGATCTACTGTACGTCCGTGGCCCCTCCACGCCACTTTTTGTGGTGGCCGTGCCCATCTCTGTCCACCCTGGCCAGTGCTTACCTCCTGTCTTTTGGACATCAGCTACTCCTGCAGGTGAGGTGTCTCATTCCCTTTCTATGAGGACTCATGACACTGAGCATTTTGTCATACGGCCAGTGGCCCTTGGCATCTCCCAGGCCTTTCGCCGTCCTCGGCTGGGCCCTCTGCTTCGGGCCTGCTGGGCTGCTGGCTTCTCGCCTCTGCAGCCTCTGTCAGGTGTGGTTCCCAGCACTCCCCAGCCCACGCCGTCTCTGAGTTCCGTCCACGGCTGCCTTCACCGTGCCCGGCACTTGAGTTTGGTCTAAACCTTTTTACCTACTTTTGCTTCTGTTGCCGGTGATTTCAGGGTCATACACAAAAATTGTCACCCAGACCAACATCATCGCGGCTTTGCCGTGTACATTCCTGCTTCTAAGTTGTCCACCCCTGGAGTTGGCTGCGCACCTGTGTAAGGGAAGGGCCCAGTTCTACGCGCTCATTGCTGGTGGACGGGAGCACAACCTTCTCTCACCCTGGCCTCTGTCCTGCGGTCTTCTGAACTGCAGGTCAGCCAAGGGCACCGGGTAGGTCCTCGGGGTCTGTGTGTCGTCAGGCAGTGTGAGCAGGCACACCCCCCACACACTGGTTTTTCATGCTTGACTGCACCCTCTTAGCTGACGGGTCGACAACAGCACCTCCTGGTTTGCTCCCTGTCCTAGGGAGAGCGCATTCGGGTTTTCAGCCCCGAGCGTGAAGCTGGTGGTAAACTTCACATCCGTGCCCTGTATCAGCTGGAGGCAGTCCCTTCCATTGGCAGCTTGCTGAAATTTTTTTCTTTTATTTATTTTTAAAATTTATTTATTCTAATTTGCTGAAATTTTTGAAGCTGCTGAACATTTAAACGTTTAATTTTGTCATATTCTCTTTCTGTATTTAGGGGCTGACGCTATGATTTTCCCATTGTTCTATGAATACAATAAATTAGATTTTTTAAAATTGCTAAACCAACCTTGCATTCCTAGGACGAAACCTACCAGACCATGGTGTCTTAACCTCTAAATGGGCTACAGGTTTGACCTGCTGCATTTTGTTGAAGATTCCTGCACAAGTGTTTGTGAAGGACGCAGCCTGTAGCTCTCTTCTGCAGGACCTTGGTGTCAGGGTAGCACGGACTTCTGACATGAACCAGAAGTGTCCCCTCCTCCTCTCTGTTCTGAAAGGTCCTCTGTAGATTTGTGATCATTCCTTCCATAACTTGTTACAATATTCACCAGTGAAGATACCCGGGTTCCTAGTTTTCTTGGGAAGATCTTTAGTTCTGTGTCCACTACCTCTGGCAGATGCAGAGCTATCAGTGTTTTCAATTTCTTCTGTGTCCATGTGGCTGATACGTGTCTTTCAAGGAATCTGAACATTTACTCCAGTCTACAGAACATATCTGCATAAAATGAATCGTATCTTTTCGGTGCCTGTAGGTCTGTGTGGTTGATGTCCACTCGTCAGTCTTGATACTGGCAACTGATGTCATCACTTCTTTTCTTGATCAGTTTGGACGAATTTAAAAACAGAACAAGAACAAAAAACAAAGCCAAAAAAACAAAAAAACCAGAACCAGTTGGCTTTCAGTTTAAATGGCTTTCCTGTTGTGGACTGCTCCCTGCTTCCCGGGCCTCTGCTCTGGTTTCTGCTTTTCCTTTCTCCTCTGCTGGTCCTTAGCTGGTTCTTTCCCCCTGGTTCCTGAGGCTGGCAGCTGAGGCTACATCTCTGTGATGTTTCTCCTCCAACACAGACATTCAGGGCTCTGAATTTCCCATGAAGCACTGCCTCAGCTTCTCCCCATGAATTTTGATGTTAGATTTTCTTTTCTTTTCTTTTTTCTTGTACCAGGGATTGAACTCAGGGGTGCTTGACTGCTGAGCCTCATCCCCAGCCCTATTTTGTGTTTTACTTGGAGACAGGGTCTCACTGAGTTGCTTAGCATCTCGCCGTTGCTGAGGCTGCTTTGAACTCGCGATCCTCCTGCCTCAGCCTCCCAAGCACTGGGATTACAGGCGTGCACCACCACACCCATCTTTATATTTTATTTTCAAAATATTTTAAAATTTCCCTTTGACATTTTCTTTGACTTATGATTCATTGAAAAATATGGTATTTGAAATTTCCTGATGTTTTGAGACTTTCCACATATCTGCTTTGGATTCTTGCTCAATTCCGTGAAGCCTGCGGTGTGTATGCTTCCTGGCCGGAGCACAGTCCTCCTGGTGAGGGGCAGCGAGGCTGCTGCTGGGTCTGGGTGGGGCGGTCTGCTCCCTCCCGCCTGCCGCAGCCAGCGGGAAGGGCGAGAGTCCCCAGGACTGCAGTGGCTGTGGCTGCCGGGCACTGCCCCTCTTCTGTCGTCTGTCCCCTCTGAAGCCTGCTTGCCTGGTGGTGAGCCGCTCTGGAGAGCTTCCTGCTGGAACCTGGCGGGCGTGCCTTCTTTCTTCCTGCTCTCTCTGTTTTCTCTGCAGTGCTGGAGTCTGAACCCAGGGCCTCCCACGTGCCCGTGTGCTGCCACTCAGCTGTGACCCAGGTCGGTTGGTTGGCTTGTGTGTTGGCGGTGGGGCAGGGTCTCTAAGCTGCTGAGGCTGGCCTTGAACTTGCTGTCCACTACCTCAGCCCCCCGGGAGATGGGACTGCAGGTGCAGCCACCACAGCGGACTTGTCCTTAGGCTTTCAGTCTATATATGGCTTTGGATTTAAAGTAGGTTTCTTGGGGACATCAATATGGCCCTTGCTTTTAAAAACTCCAGTCTACCGTCTTCTCTCTGGTGTGGTCAGACTGTCCATGTTTGACCAGTGACAAAATGGGAAACCTGTCGTTTCCCAGATGCTGTCTAGGGTTCTATCCAAGGGTCTTTTCCCTTGTGACTGCTCGTGACTGTCTGAGCGTGTTCTCTCCCTCCACTCCCAGTCCCCCCCTTGCCACCTGCCTCTTGGGCTGAGCTGGGGCTCCTGTGGGATGCCAGTGCCATCAGGGTCCACTGTGGAATAGTGCTGGTCGCCTGGCCCTTGGCGCAGGACCGCTGACCAGGCTGTCCTGCCACTGCTGACACCCCTGCCCCTTTGCCTCCCTCCTGGCCCCACCACACGTGTGCAGCATGTCCGACGGTCCTCTGTCCCTTAGATGTGCAGGTGGGTCTCGCCAGCCACTCCCCACAGCGCTCAGGCTCGGGTGAGGTCTGGAGCAGTCGGCCCTGTTGGCTGCCTGGCGCCCTCACGCCCCCTTCTTCCCTGTAGTGCTCTCGCCTACTGCCCACTTTGGTCCTCCACGTTGTCCCTTTCCAAACAGTGCATGATGTCCAGCAGAGAATGGAGAGCAGGCTGAGCCAAGTTGATGGTAGATCACACAGTGGAGGCCTTTCCACCCACTGTTCCCGTGGATTCGGGTATGCTCCGGTGGGGAGATCTAGAGCAAGCTTGGGAACCCCGAGTCAGGACGCCTGCAGGGCACGTCTCTGCTGGCCAGTCCCTCTGCAGAGGGCAGGGTCAGCTTGCAGCAGCCTTGGCACCTCCCACAAGGACACTGGCCGCAGGTGCCCACACTGTGGCCAGGATGGACCAGCCTGATGCTCTGCACACTGGTCATGTGGCAGCCACAGCCACGCACCACTGGGCCCGGGAGGGGTGGACTGCAGGGGAGAGCATGGAGCTGGGGCTGCTGGGGGCGTGGGCTCCTGCCTCAGCTGGACGCCAGCACTGTTCTGGGGCACCTGCCAGAAGAGCTGGGTGAGGGGTGGGCCCAAGGGTGGAAGGGGCAGGGCTGTCCACAGCCAGGACCTGACTGAGATCGCCATGCTTTAATGCCCATCCAGGTTCGGACAAACCCAGGTTGTGCACTGCGCGGCAGTTGGGCCCTGTGTATGTTGTGTGCTGTGTGCCGCTGGCTGGGAGCACCTGGGGCCGCCCCATGCTGGGCAGTGTCCTGCTGGGTCTGAGTGTGGCCAGTGGGTGTGGGGAGGGCAGGGCCTCCTGCTGGGTGGAAGCTGGTGGCGGGGCAGGGAAGAATGTCCGGACCTCTGGCCCCACCCGCGCTGGCACAGGGTGAGACGCAAAGGCAGTGTTTTCCTGTTGTATGGATGCACCTCTGCTTCGTCACCATGGGAGCCCTGGAGAAACAGAAAGTTCCAGGTTGCCGGGTGGGGTGACGCCCTGAGGAACACCGGACCCCCTGGTGAGTCATGGGCGAGCACTTCTCTGCAGCAGGGGCAGGAAGTGCCCCTGCAGCACGGATGTGCACTGTGCAAGCCTCAGGAGCCGCATGGCAGAGCAAAGGAGTTGCAGTGCCCCACTCAGCTGGACCCCTCGCCAGCGGGGCTGTCCTCCACGGACACTGAGCACACGTGCACATGAACGTTGGTTAAGTTCTCCCCTCGGGGCCTACTATTGGCTTGCCGTTTCCAAATCCGTCATGATGGATCAGCCTGGCCCTCAGCTCTGTGCCCGGTGCCCAGGCTGCTCAGAGGCAGGGCCCAGCACAGCCACCATCCTCAGGCAAGGTTGCGATGCAAGGCGGAGATCTACAGGCTGCAGAGGCAGCTGCTCCTCCAGGGTCTAAACAGGTATTTACTGAGCACCTATTAGGCCAAGCCCCACCCAGACCTGCAGGTGCGAATTAGACTTCTGCAGCGTCAGGCCGGGCCTGAGGGGCCACTCTGCAGGGAGCACAAAAGCAAATGTGGCAGACCAGAACTCAGGGCCACAGGCGCCGTGCAGAGACTGCTCAGTGACAAGCCAAGAGCTGGGGACCAGAGTCTTGCAGAGGCTGCAGTGCAGGGACAGGACCAGCCTCCTCTGTCTGGGGGTCTCAGGAGCCTCGGTGCGGGATGCGTTGTGCAGTCAGGGCCTGAGAACTTGAGAGCGGGCCTGGCCCCACAGTGGACTTCCGAAGCGCCTCGAGCCTCTGCGGCTGGTCTGCCTGTGTGGTGCAGCTCCTCCTTCCTCTGAAGGGTCTCCTCACCTGCTGTGGTTTGGGTCTGGAGAGTCCCAGAGCCCCTGTGGTGAAGGCTTGGCCCCCAGCACACAGTGCTGTTGGCAGGTGCTGGGACCTTTAGGAGGTGGGGCCTTGCAGGAGGAAGTTAGGTCAGGGGGTGCCCTAGAGGGTCACTGGGCCCCTGGCCCTTCACTCCTGGCTGCCACGAGGTGAACAGGCCTCCTCTACCCTGCGTTCCCACGGGGTGATGTGCTGTGCAGCCACAGGCCCAGAGCAGTGGCCAGCTGTGGATGGAACGCTGGGAAACTGTGGGACAGAATAAACCTCTGCTTCTTAGAAGCTGATTTCCCAGGTATTTTGTCACAGCAACAGAGAGCTGACTGACACAGTGGCCGGTTGAGCACAGCCCTGCCCCGCAGCTGGAGGGACAGCACCTCCTTTCCCTGGTCCTCCCATGCTTCTCAGTCGCCAAGGTCCCCAGCGGGGAGGGGGAGGGCAACAGAGAGAGTCAGCATTTTGGCCCCTCCAGGGCCCCAGCTGGGGTGCACTAGGGCCAGGTCAGCGTAGAAGGGTTCCAGTCCCTCGGGGAACCGCGTCACTCCTGGGCTCCAGGGGCCTGGAAATGGGCCTCTCCGGGTCGGCTGGAGCTGGGAGGCTTTGGCTCCTGCCTTTCTCCCCTTGCGCTCCGTGTCCAGCCCTTCCATCTGCTCCTCTCTCTCCCTGCACAAACCACAGCCCCCACCGAGACCCACATGCTCAAAGAGCAGGACAGTCACCCCTGGTTAGGCCTTGGGCTGCTGGGAGTCCACTATAGCTTTGGGAACCATGACCTACCCTCATCCTGCTCCACCCCAGGGCCTCGGCTCCAGTGGCCCTGGGTTCTGAACACTTCCTCTGCCCTGCCTGCTGACCACTGTCCAGACCTGTGCTCCTGTGCTCTGCGGCCCTTGGCCTACACCTGGCACCGCAGGGCCTTCTCTGTCTCTGGGGACAGCTGACTTGCACCTGCTCCTCCCAGAGGGCACAGATGGTGATCAGCAGGGCTGAACACAGCTCCCGGCTGGAGACGAGCCTGCCCCCAGGAGGCGCTCTGCGAGGAAGAGGTGGACAGACACGCATGGCGCGTCTGCTGAGGGAGACTTGGGTCTCGTCTTTCTGTGTGCCTATCTGTGTTTTGTTTGTTTTCTTCGATGATGACGTCTTACGTGCATAAAGGAAAAAAGATGTGACTTTCCGGGGGACCACAGAGACGGGACAGCGACCATAGTAAGAGACAAAGTGAAAGAAAACGTGCTCCCGAGCAGGACCCAGGCTGCACTGCGGAAAGCCTTGGGTCGCACAGTGGCCAGGAGCGCTCTCTGCCACTTAGAATGGTCGCCAAAGAACACGGTCTTCCACAGTGTCTGGAAGACCACCGAGCCAGCTTCCTCCTGCTGGCCCCATAAGCCCGCCCAAGATGGGCTCTCCCCTGCCCTGGGGTCCTGACAGGGGAAAGAGAGAGGGGCCCACCCCAGGCCCGGCCTGACGCTGCAGAAGTCTAATTTGCACCTGCAGGTCTGGGTGGGGCTTGGCCTAGTAGGTGCTCAGTAAATACCTGTTTAGACCCTGGAGGATAGCAGGGTCCAGTGCTGCCCTGGCCCTGTCCTGGGCTGCTTCCTGACACCTGGGTGAGCCGCCAGGTGGGAGACTCCCTACTAGGCAGGATGGGGTGACACAGGATGGGCCTGGAGAGCAGAGGAGGAGGCCATGAGCTGCCTGATGGACAGATGGGCCCCAGCCCCAGGAAGGCAGGCCAGCAGGCCCAGGACATGGCCGCCACATGTGACACAGTGGCAGACACTCAGCACAAGCCACATGATCTCAGAAATGGCAGGCACAGGGCACCCGCGGACACATGTGGATGTGCACACAGCCGCGAGGGCGTGGACACACTGCCCTCCTCCCACCTGAACCGAGTTTGGCAGAAGTGCACAGCCTCCCTTCTGTCTATTCAGAGGGCCGGTCAGTCCTCTGACCCAACCACAGCCCTTGGCACCTGGGTGAAGTTTGGAGGCAGTAGACGTGGGCACGTGGGCCGGGTGGATGGGCAAGACTGGGCAGGCCCCAGGTCCAGGACAGGAGGCGGCCCTCAAAGCCTGAAGCAGATGATGTGAGTAGATCAGAATCCCAGGCAGCCCCTGGGCTGCAGCTGGAGAGCCAGCAGGCAGGGGGAGGTGCAGCAGCAGAGCCGGGCAGGTAGGAGGCCCCAGTGGACAGGCCCAGGGACGCAGATGGAAGGCGTGGGGGTGGGGCTGGGGGTCAGTGTGGAGGGA
>PVHX01005835.1:0-54381 GCA_004024805.1 Geosciurus inauris | reverse complement strand
TGATGGATGGAGGGTCCTGGTGTGTGGCAAGGCCAGGAGTGCCACCAGAGTGCAGCTGCTGGGGGAAGGAGCCCAGGGCCTGGGTGGGCGGGTTCAGGAATGCAGGGCCCACAGCCCATGAGAAGCAGCTGACCTGGGCGAGGGGAAGGGAGCTCTCCTGGGCCAGGAGGTCATGGAAGGCAGAGCCTGCCTCCTCATTGCCCCTCCTGGATCCCCAAGGAACCTCCCATCCCTCTAGGAATCAGGGTTGGCATAGAGGTGGAGGCGGGATCCTGAGGGGTCGCCCCTGAGGCTCATAGGCCCGTGGGGGGGAGCCATTGGCGGGAAGCCACAGCAGGGGGCAGCAGGAGGGACTGGCCACATGAGTGAGGCCCCCGGATGCACTCCTGTTCTGGGCCCAGAGCCCATGGAGGCGGGGAGGTCAGGTGGGCCTCCACCACGGCCTGAGCAAGTGGGTGGGAGGTGCCCAGCTGCCTCCACTATCCACTGTCCCCTAGTGGTAGACGTCTTTGTTCAAATCGCTGGCCTTTCCACGGCCCCGCGGACTCAGGGCCTGAGGATGTATCCCTGGGGAGGTCGCAGTGAACCCCTTCCGGAATGAACGCTGGGCTTGATTCCCTACGCTGTCTGGGACCTTGACCGGAATTTGAATCCCGACCCCGTGCACGCCTGGGCGGCGGCGGGAGGCCACTCCATGTGGAGGCTGGCCACGCGCTTAGCAGTGCCAGAAGTCAGGGGAACTGCTGGTCCGTGTCCGCCCCCGCTGTCTCAGCGGGTCACCAGGTTCCCGGCCGGCCCGCGTCGCTCACCGCCCCAGCCTGGCCGGGCCCAGTGCCCGTCGCCCCGCCCCTCGCGTTGTCCCCGCCCCGGCCCGCCCCTGCCCGGCCCGGCCGCGGCCCGTAGTGCGACGGGCAGGCGGGCGCACCGCGGCTCAGGGCTGAGCATCCGCGGTGTAGACGGTTCGGCCGCGGAGCATGGCGCCGAGGTGTGGCTGCGGAGCGCGCGGGCGGGCTGGGGTCTTGCGGGCGGGCGGGGTGTGCTCAGCACCCTAACCTGTGGCTGTCGCACGCAGGTGGCCCTGGCTACCGCCGCGGCGGCGCCTCCTGGATGTGCTCGCCCCCCTGGTCCTGCTGCTCGGGGTCCGCGCTGTCTCCACCGAGCCAGGTAAGACTCCGCAGGGACGCGGTGCGTGCGCTGGTGCCGCGGCCCCGGGCGCCCTTTGTGCGGCTCTCGGCCGGTCCCCGGCGGTGCCCTCGCCCCCCCCCCCCACCGCGCTCTGCTTGGGTCCCGGGAGGCAGCGGTGGCACGGAGGACTGCGGCGCCCGGCCCTCCCCACGCGCACAGGTGGCCGGCGGCGGCTGGAGCGCGGGCGGGCGGGCTGGGCGGTGTGCCCCGAGCTCCGTCACCGGCCATTCATTCTTCAGCCGCTGGGGGATCGCACCTCCTCCGCGTGCCGCTGGACCCGGGGTGCGGGCTGGGCCCCCGGTCAGTGCGAGCTGTCGGCGTCCGGAGTCCCTCGCGCCGTGATCAAACTTCAGCTGCCCTTCGGGGAAGTTGGTGCGCTTAGCGGGCAGCGTGCAGGTGGCCGGCCAGCAAAGAACCGGGGCGGTAGCTGCGGTTGTGGTGTCTCCGGAAGCCCCGCAGTATCAGCGACCAGTCCCCCGGGCCTGTGTCGCCCTCACTGGTCGCGTCCCCTCCAGCGCCTGAGCGGCCGTAGCGGGTCATGCCTCCCGTCCTCGGAGTGACCGTGGGCGGTCAGTCTCCGAAAAAGACCGTGAAGTGAGTGGCGTCCTCTTTGAGTTTCCGACCTGTGGTGGCTGAACCGCGGGGGTTTCTCGAGGGCCCAGCTCCAGGCGGCCCGGTCAGCCTTTGTGCGCCGCGCCAGCCGCCAGGCCTGTCCCCGCGCCCGCCGTGGTGTCGGGTTGCGCGCGGTCCCCTTTGATGCCGCCAGCGCCGAGCACCGCCGCCCCGGAACAATACTCTGAGGTCCGTTGTTTCGCAGGCCCGCGCTGCTCCCGCGTGGACTGCAGCCTGTACGCACCGACTTTCCTGGAAACTTCCTTGGCCACCATGCCCGAGAACTGGATCCCAACCAGGATCCGGTGATCTTGTGCCTGTTGACAAGACCAGCAAAGGCCCAGGAGGGTGGGTGGGTGATGCCAGGCCCCCAGGCGGGGCGTCTTCCATGAAGGAGGACGGCCGCAGTCAGGTCCCGGACTGGAGGGCATCACCTGCCTGGCCCAGACGCCCTAGGCCTCTTGCCACAGCTGGTGGGAGGAAGTCACTCTGGGGGAGAAAAATAATTTGTCTCATTGTTTCCAGTGGGCTTAGTCACCAGGCTAAAGAGGAAGGGCCTTTTTGAAAAGTTAGCGACCTTGTAAGCTGGCTGCTGGCACCTGTTGGTGGCAGAGCTGAGGATTCCTTGTTTATCTGCGTTAACTGCAGAAAACCTTGCTCACGGCTCTGAGGTGGGGGTTCTCCCTGACCACTCTGCTGGCTTGCTTGGGCTGTCAATCATGGCTGCAGGGGGCTGTCCCCTCTGCACTGTGGTCAGCCAACGCTGGCCCAGCCCAGGGCTGCATGTGCAGGGATTTGTGAGACTGAAGCCTCTTTTGTAAATGCTGAGAAGACAGAAAAGGAAGGAACTGGAAGGCCAGCCCCTGCCCCTTAGGAAAGCTCCTTCCGGGAAGCGCAGATGAGGGTGAGGGGTTTAGGCTGTGAGTGGAGCAAATGAAACTGGGGTGTCAGTGAGCTTTGGTGAGATGGAATGTGGAGACCTGCGTTAGGGCGTGCAAATTAACTCTGACTTCATAGGAAGTCCTGGTGGAGAAGATGGGGTGCCCTTCCATCTTCTGTCCCTGAGCCACAGCCTCCAGTCGGGAGGACCAGGAAGGCCCCTCCTAGGAGTCAGAAATACCCTGGGGGGTAAAGCAGGAAGCGCTAGCTCGCTCGGCAGGGGCTGTGCCGGGCTGTGCCGCACCGTCCCTCCCCCAGCACGGCCCAGAGCCCAGTCCCTGCAAAACCAAGTCCTGGACACAGTAGCAGCCGCCCCCTAGGTGCTGTTGGAGGAAAGCCAGCGTGTGTGAGTCCTGACTTAGCGGGTCTGGCTCTGCTGGAAAGCCACATTTTCTCTGACCAGAACACATGCATTTTCCTCTCTGCTCCACTTGGCCCCCGAAGAAGCCCTGTGCTGATTTGTTGCAGGGATACCATCAGAAGTCTGGGGCCCATGGCTGGTGCCTCTGCATTGGAGCTGCCTGTGGTGGCCGCCACCCGGTCGAGGCACAGGGCAGACTGGCCTGCAGTTTCTCCTCTGTGGAGTCGGGCCCCTGGGAAAGGCTTGTGAAGAGAGCCGTGCTTGGTGGGCATGTGCAGGAATCCCGTGGCCATGCCAGGAGCCTGGTCTCCATGGCTCCTGTCCCCGAGCCTCTCACGCTCTGGATGCCACCCTCACAGTGCCCAAGCCCCATCCCTTCATTCCACCACTGTCTGGTGGTCAGTGCAGGCCAGGGCCCTGCCCTTCACCCAGTCAGCCTGCAGGGGTTAAGCTTGATGTCCAGTCTGTGGTGTTCGTCATCCTGGGACATGCAGGCCCCTGCGCGAAGTCAGACCTGAGCTGGCAGGAAAGGGCTCTTGCTCTTAGGCTTACCCATTGGGGAGCCTTCAGGATTCAGATGCAAGGACCTCGAAGACAGTTTTGAATTTCAGCAAAACTTGTTTTTCAGGGTACTCCTGTTTTCCTTTAAAGGAAGGAGGAGGGGTAGAGGGGACTCCTCTGCAAGGAAACCTAGAAGGAGTGTAACTGACCTCACCCAGAGTGCAGGCGCCCACGCTGGGGCTGGCCAGGCAGGGAAGGCCCCACTCACCACGGCTCCACTTTAGACATCACACACGGGAAGTGCACACATGCAGGAACTCATGTACAGACCACACGCCACGCACGCAGTGTGCGCAGACACATGCCCATAGTCACGACGCACACGCAGGTACACAGGTGAACGCACGTGTGGGCACATGCAGACACACATGCCAACTCACAGGGCCCATGCCCACTCACGTAGAAAGATGGCCATGGACGTCCACGCATGGACGTCCACACACGTTCGTACACATACCTCTTCTCCATCAAGGGTCTCTGGCTGTGTTGTTGAAAATGTTGGTTTCTCTGGGTCCCTGGGAGGGCCAGGGGTCCTGTGTGGTATGTCCAGCCTCTTCATCCCTTGGGGTAGGTGACCCCACTGCCCTCAGGTCAGCCCCTGGGCTATAGGGGCTGGCTAGGGTCTGCGCTGGGTGGTGCAGCTGCCACCCATGGATGCAGAGGGAAGGGTCCCTTTGTGCATCTGCTTCTGCTTCAGGGGAGGTGGTTGCCCCGCAGCACCCCTCACCCCAGGGCTGCTCCATCAGGCTCTTCCTGCTGTCCCTGCGGGGACCACCCAAACTCCCTGAGGCTCGGCATCGGGGTGCATGGGTGGGGACCCTTGTCCACTTTCCAAGGGGGCCAAAGCCTATTGTTCTGGGTCACTGCCAGAGAGCCCCTGGTTTCCTGCTGAAGCCTGCTGGGCAGGGCACATGAGGGAGGGGCCTCTGGGCCTGGGTGCCTCTGTCCACCTGACCTCGGGTCAGGTAGGGAGACCTGGGCAGAGGCAGAATTGGCTGCATGGGCCTCTCACGGCTGTCACCCTCACCTCTCAGCTCCCTCCTGGGGGCTGTGTTAGCTGCCGCCAGTCAGAGGAGACAGACCTGCACAGGGATGGCCCTGCGGAGGACCTGTGTCTGGCTGAGCCGCAGTGCTGGGTCACTGCTGGTGCTCGGGCAGCAGCCTCAGGGCTGGACAGTGCAGGGCCTACACATAGGAGCCCCACACTCGGTGCCGGCATCCGTGTGTCTGTGTGGGTGTGAGCAGTTCTGCCAAGCTGACATCCACGTTCTGTGGCGTGCTTGTGAGAACACATGGCGCATTTTGAAACTCAAGGGCCCAGGAAGATACTGGGCCAGTTTGGGGGCACCGACCAGTGCCCAGGGCTCTTCAGCCCTGTCTGCTTTGTTAGATCACCTGCTTTCTCTGGATCTGGTGGCCGCTGCCATGGTAGTGGGGGGTCTGGGACTCAACCTTTGCAGGCCAGCAGTTCTAGAAGGAGCCAGCACTGACATGGTTACGCAGCAGAGAGCCGGGGAAGGCTGTGCCCTTGTGCCTGGCAGACCCTGCTCTGCCACGGGTGGGCATCCCCCAGCCTCCCTGCGCCTTTCCCCTCCCCACCCTGGGCAGGACCAGCTCCTCCTTCCCGGCGTCCTGAGCAGCAGGCTGCCGTCGGGAAGCCCTTGCACGAGGAGCTGTCTTAGCCTCTGCGTGTGCGTCCTCACTGCACGCTGGCCGTGTGCGTACCACGCGGCATCTTCGCGTGCTGTGTCCCCCTGGGGCACAGGTAGCCCCAGGCAGGCACGGAGCTGTCTGTTTTGTTCCCCAGCACTGCCAGTGCTGGCAGAGGGACAGCAGAGCCTGGTGGCTGGCTGAGGGGTGTGTCTGGATTGGCGGGTCGGGGCCAACTCAGAATGGTGTCAGAAAGAGCTTTTGATCACAGATGCGCTGAGTCAGATTAGATTTGGAGGCTGCCGGCAAATGTCTGTGCCCCGCGCCCGCAGGGGGAGACTCCTCCCCAGCGCCTCCGTGCAGGCAAGCCCCAGCACGGCCGCCCGCTGCTCCAGCCAGAGCCGGGCAGAACCTGCTCACAAGCCCGTACATCTTTCTGGAATTTCATGCCGGCAGACGGGGTCACTGCAGGCTGATCCCCTGTGAGTGCTCTGTACACACAGGGGGGCTTTGTGACGAGGCAGGACAGGGCAGGGGCACGCGGCACAGACTGCAAAGACCAGGTGGCTCTGCGGGCGGGTGCAGGAAGTGCTGGGTCCAGTTGGCATGGGAATTGGCCGTGGGTCAGGGTGACCTCTCTAGGGTGTCCCTTGAAGGGGATGCTAGGCTGGACAGACGGACAGAGCAAAGGCTGTGACAGGGCCTGCAGCCCCTGGAGGCGTGCCCAGGGAGTGCAGAGGCCCCTCGCTGGTCTCTGCTGACGCACCCTCCGCGTGCTTTCTGCTGTTCCCTGAGTGGATTCGGATCAGCGCAGTCCGGCCTCCTGTTTCCAAGCTGAGCATTGCCAGGTTTCAGCAGCAGGGTCCCCCCTCCAGGACAGAACCTGCCCGCGTGGGCTGTTCCTGGTGAGCAGGTGGCCACCTTCCTAGGGCAGCCAGTGGAGCTGGTGCGAAAGCTGCCCTGGGAAGGCGCCTGAGTGAGAGGGTGTGACTCAGGGGTCAACCTTGTCTTGCCCCTTCCTTTCCCGGACGGGGAGGGCTCCAGGCAGCTGCTGGGAGGCCATGCTGGATGTGCCTCTGTCGACCTGAGCCCAGACACATCATGGCCCCAGGGACCAGGGGAGCCTCTGTTCCCTGTCCACTTAGACAACCAGAGACTTGGTCATGGAAGGAACCACCTCTGTTCACATGGCTGAGTGGCTTTGGGACTGTGAAGCAGAATTTGTCCCTGGGCGCTTGGTGGGCAGGCGCCTGGGGGCGGGGGAGTACCTCCCAGGATCCTCCCTGGCCCATGGCAAAGTCCAGCCCACTCGGTGCTACAGGGTGGGCCTGAGGGAGGAAGGGGTCCGCTAAGGTGTCCTTCCCCTGAGGTCCCCTTATCCTGGGTGAGACAGGTGACCCCAGAAACATAGTCTCTGATCTCTTCCAGGGCAGAGCTAGTGAGGCCAGCAGGGGGGGCTGGCTTTAATGGGGAAGCTCAGGGACCCCCTCACCTGATGGGCTGGGGCCAGGAGAGGATGGGTGTGAGGCCTAGGGTGAGTTTGGGCACCCGGCCTTTTTTTTGCTGTGCAGCTCTGAGCACCTCCTGTGAAGGGCTGTGCTTGACCCAGAAGTGGGAGGGTGGCCGGCAGAGTGTCTGCAGACCAGGGCCTGAGTGGCCAGCAACGAGGAGCAGGGCAGCTCTTATCTTGGAGGCAGGCCGAGCGCCCGGGTCTGGGTTCCATCCAGCTCTGTGTTCTCAGGGTCCTTATCTTGGGTGCCCCCAGCCAGAGCTGGGGCTGAGTGGTGGGCGGGGCGGCCAGGAGGGGCTCCCTGCCGATGGGCCACGCTGCTTTCCACGGGTCTCCAGCCTGTGCACGGCGCTGTCACCCCAACTCTGGCTAACGTGATGGTGGAGAAGTGCCGCCCCAATTTCCCCGTGAGCCTCACCAGGGAGGTGAGCGTCCACACACGTTTCGGGCCCCACATGTGCCCAGGTGGTCCTTGCGTCTGACATCCTCTCCTTGGTCGGGGCACTGTGTCCTCATTGCTTCGTGTCTGTGGGTGGGGGCAGTCGGAGTGTCACAGAGGTTTGTGGCCAGCCTCTGACGGGGGATGTGGCACTCGCAGTCGGAGTGTCACAGAGGTTTGTGGCCAGCCTCTGACGGGGGATGTGGCACTCCAGAGGCGTGGCGTTATTCCTGTCCTCTGGCCTCTGACCCACCCCCAGAGGGGGGCCTCGCAGCTGGCGCCCAGGCAGGTGGACGTCTTGCGTGGCCTGGGCTCACTGCTCTGCAGCAGGGTGCTGGGCAGGGGCCTGGAGGCCGGTTCCCACGGGCAGGCGCCCATGGGTGTCTGTCTTGGTGTGGGGCTGGAGCTGGTCCTTGCAGAGAGTGATGGGGACTTACCAGATCGTGAGATACTGTGGTGTCAGAAGCCTGGCCGCCTACTTTGCCTCCGCAGGTGGCAGGGTGCCACCTGATGAGATGATGGAGAGCCATGTTGTCTCTGGGTGTTGATCTGGCTCTGCCCCCAAGTGCCATGTGACCTTGGGCAGGGTATTCACCCTCTCTGCGTCTTAGTCTCCAGTCTGTGAGTGGGGATGGTGATGGTTCCTCATGTGCCTAAGCAGCACCGTGGGGTCACTGCAGGGTTAGCAGGCCATCCCTCAGGAAGCACCGTCCCAAGTCAGCGCCAGAGATGAATCCTGATAGCCCTGGGGCTGCCCATGGACACCTCGGGCCACAGCTCTATCCCAGCTGCCAGGCAGTGCCCCCGGGGGGTGGCCTTGCCAGGAGAAGGAAGTGGGTGGGTGGGGCCAGGATGCGGCTCCTGTTCCTACAGGTCATGAGCTGTGCCTGACCTGAGGGTTCATCTTAGGAGAGGTGGCCTCCCGAGCTGCCCCATGTATGGGCTCTCAGCCACAACGTGGTTTGGTGACATCGACTTCACACACCCATTCAGAGGAACCCATGGCCACCTGCCTTCCTCTGCATGCTGGATTTTGTTACTGGGCTGCCTTAATCTCAGAAAACAGTGGTGCGCACCTGTAATTCCATCCACTCGGGAGGCTGAGGCAGGAGGATCGCAAGTTCAAGGTTAGACTCAGCAATGTAATAAGGTCCAAAAAAAGCAAAAGAAAGGACTGGGCTGCTTGAGAGCCCTCGAGGCTCTTGGAGACTCCTGAGAAGGGGACTCTTGCTCCAGGAAGAGTTTCCCTGCAGAGACCAGGTCCAGGGTGGAGGCAGTGTCTGTGCCTGAGATAAGACACACTGCCGCCTGACTTCCTTTCTGTTACCCAACCTCTCAGCCTCCTGACCAGAAGGGAGGGCCGTCCTTGACCCCATCTGTGCCACAGCCCTGGTGCCCTGGTCCCCAGGCACCGGGGAAGGTGAAGGCCCCGCTCCACAGGGATTCCCTGCTGCACCCACCCTGAGGGTCCAGCCCGTGCTTCACCTCCGTCCTCTGCAGAGCCGCCATGGCTTGAGGGCTTGTGAAGGCAGGGTCCCTGGGAAGTTCCCCTGCACGGACTGAAGGGCTTTGGACCAGGCAGGGGAGGGACAGCAGGCCTGAGCAGAAGAGGCTCTCTGATGACTTACCCCTCTGCTCAGCAGCCCTGGCCTCTGGCCCAGACTGCGGCTCTAGCCCAGGGCTGCCCCTCTGTCACCTCGCAGCTGGCCGTGACCGCTGGTGAGTCATGGTGCTCTCACTCCTGGTGGCAGCACTGGTTGTGGCCTCTGACTTGCTCTGGGTCCTCAAGTCTCAGCTCAGCTCCTGGGGAGCACCACTGGGGACACATCTTGGCCAGGGGCCACCAGGACCTTCCTGTCTTCGGGATGAATGGACGTCCACCCTCCAAGGAAGGGGCTGTGCCAGAGCCAGCTGGGAAGGTGGGCTGCTCGGGTCGCCACTCAGATGTACCTGTGGGAACGTTGAGAATGCCAGGGAGGCTTGGCGCCCAGGGAGGGCATCGCCCGACCTCACCCACTCCTCTCATCGCGGGGACCTGACACTGAGAGCAGCGGCTGTCCTCCTGCAGGCCAGGCTCGGGCCCTGCTGCCAGCTCCAGCCTGGCCTCAGCACAGCCCGTCTCTCTGGGTGCAAAAGCCCCGGGCCTCTCAGATGGACGGCAGCAGGTAGCGTTGTCCCCCAGACCAGAAGACGCCCCAGCCTGCCAGCAGAGGGCAAGTGCCAGACTCCAGTGACCTCAGTACCCAAGGCCAGAGCCCACGTGTGTGCACCTGCTGCATCAGTGGTGTGCGTGACGGACCAAAGAGGAGCGCGTCCCTGGCCCCACGTTGCCCGCGCCCTGCTCTGAGAGTGGTGCAGCTGTGTTTCGGCTACAGATCTTGCGCTGGAGATGGTCCTGGATCAGTAGGCCATGGAATCCCAGTGTCCTTACCAGGGACAGGTGGGAGCTGAGTCAGAAGGGGATGCAGAGGTGCTGGGGTGCTGTGTCACTGGCCTTGAGGTGGAGGGGCCGCAGCCCAGCGATGCAGGCTCGCGGGAGGAGCAGCTCAGCCCTCACCTTGGTCTTGGCCTTCTGACCTCCAGGGCTCTAGGGGAACGGACTCACGGTTCATGCGGCTCCTGTTCCTACAGGTCATGAGCTGTGCCTGACCTGAGGGTTCATGAGCTTGTCGTGGCAGCCGCAGCAATGAGCCAGCAGGTCACCGGCTCACAGGTGCCTGCGAGGACAGGTGTCACTGTCGAGCGCCGCGGTGAGAACCTGTGATGTGTTCTGCTCCACCCGCAAGCAGGAGCCTCAGGAACCTCTGTTGAGGCCCTGGGGGTCACGGTGCCAGCTCTTCCTGCATATCTAGGGCCACTGGAGGCCCAGGGCTCCCATGGAGAAGTAGACGGGTCCCCGCCCTGAGGATGGTCCCTGATTTTCAGTAGGACCTCTGTTGTCAGGTCCCCAGAATGACCTCCCAACACACCCAGGCAGGAGCAGGGAGGGGCCTGGACACCCCAGGCCTGGGCTCGGGGACAGCTGGCCAAGCTGAGCGGGGAGGGTGCTGTCAGCAAGCCGCCCCTCTGGGGAGGGCCCGGGGTGCTCTGCAGGCTGGGGCCCTGGTGGCAGGGGCTGTCGGCTGTGGTTCTCCAGACACCTGCGGGGGACGCTTGGGACCCGCGGCCTACACGGCCTTTGCAGAGCAGAGCGGGTTCATCCCAGGTCAGGCTGCTTGGCTCTGCGTCTGGAGCCTGAGGCGGAGGGTACAAAAGCGGGTTCCAGAAAGTGCCAACCTGCCCCCATTACGGTGTCCCCAGCTCTGGATCTGTCACTGCCAGGGCCAGTGTCCCCTGCCTGGAAAGATTTTCATGAAGTGAAGCCTCTGGCCATGTTCCTGGCAGGCCGGCCGCCCTGATGGGAGCTGTCAGTCACGCCCTGGCCTCCGCGATCTGGAGCCAGCGACTGCCCTTCAGTTATCCAGAGCGCTCCGCGGGACCCCGTTGTGCCCACCGCCAGAGACACGGGCAGCTGGGAGTGTGTGGGGCAGCCCCAGCTGCATTGAGAAAATGGCCAGGCTGGCCACCCCGTGGGGCCAGCTCAGACGTGACTGGAATGCCCTCCACCTGCGGCCTGGGCCTGCCACGTTGGGTGCTCCCCTGGCCCCTGGGGACGCCACCTTTCCTGGAAGCCCTGCATTCACAGCCCTGCCCGTGTCTGGCCTGGCGGGTGGCTGAGCGCTCCTCCTGGCTCTGCCCTGGCCCTGTGCCCACAAGCAGGAAGGACAGAGTGGGGGGACGTGAGGACTGCGCCTGGGGGCCGTGGGGTTGTGGGTTGTGTCTGCTCCTCTGTCTCCGCCGCGTAGAAGCAGACGGACCGCCACACCTCAGTGTGTCTGCGGAGCAGGCCTGGTGGGCAGCAGAGGGCTGGCCTGCACCGCGCAGCTCAGGCCCCGTGGGAGGGACCCTGGAGGGCTTGGCTCTGCCCCGCGGCAGGGTCTGGCCAAGACCTGAGAGCAGGAGCTGCAGCTGCCCCTCCCAGCCTCGCTACCTCCCTGGGCTCCAGCCAGCCACGTGGCCAGGCCTCCCACTGCCCCCCAGGGAAACGCTGTCTCCCTTGGTCCCCTCCTACTGCAGCCAGAGTTGTCCCTGACCAGCTGGTGTTCCTCCTGTGGGTGACACTGATTAGGGCTCCTGCAGCAGGCTCTCTGTGCCTTATCTCGCTTGAGTCTTCAGTATCTGGAAGCATCTATCTGGCCTTCGCCCTCTGGCCCTGCTCCCTGGGTGCTCTCCAGAGATAAGGTTTCCTTTCCTTCTCTTTCTTCTTCTTCCTGGCTGATCCCATTCAGATAACGTGCATTTTGGGGTTGTTTTTTCACAAGGCGGTTCCGGTCTGGGCCGCTGACCTTCATCCTTAGGCAGCAGGAGGTGGTCGGCCTCCCGACCCAGGGCGGCCCTGCCAGTCTGTCTCACCCAACATGAACATCTCCCGCTGGTAGTCACTGGGCTCTGGCCCTTTGTTCCTTTCCCGCCGTTGGTGGCACTTGGGACTCCCTGGGCACTTCTGCTGCTCCTGGCCACCGGGCAGTGTCGGTGCCGAGGCGTGTGCAGGGCGCTCTGCAGCAGAGCCTGCCCTTCCCGGCCTCGCGCCCTTCCTCAGCTCTCCTGGCTCTGGAGTGACCTTCCAACACGGGACACAGGTGCAGCCTGTTCTGTTAGACCCGCTCTGGGCCACTGGGACCAGGGTGCCTGTTTCTCTGCATGAAGGTGGTGGTCACGGAAGCCCTGGCAGAGCTGGGCCACCTGGGAGACAGCGCAGCAGACAGCAGGACAGAGGCCACACGGGGAGGAGGCCTCCTGCTCGCTGTCCTCCCAGTCACCCAGCCACTGCTGCAGGGTCCACCGTGGCTCTTTCCTGCAGTGCCCACCCCTCACCCTAGGCCTTTCCCCTGAGAGTTTTGCAGTGGCCTCTGTGTGGCTGGTCACTCCTGCCACCAAGCCAGCAGAGCCCTGCCTGGGAAGTGCCCACACGAGTCAGGAGCTGAGGGACAGGAGTGTGTGTCCTTGCCACCTGAACAGAGCCCACGGCGTGAGACGCAGATGACAGGCACTCAGGGCGCTGGGAGGAGCAGGCCTCAGAGCCCTGGCTCGTCACACAGGGTGTCTGAGTGTCACTCCACTTGATGGAAAATTAACAAGGGGTCCAGTGGCATCTGTAGTCGTGGAGCCTGCCAGTGTGAAACTGGCCATTTGGGGACCTGGCGTCCCTGGCCCTGGATGTGACCTCTGACCCAGGTGCCAACAAATTGTCCCGGGTTCTGCCGCAGTGAAGGAGCAGGTGACCCTTGGAAGGTGGAGTGCCGCTGAGGTGTGGGAGCCCTGGCCCGGGCTGTGGGGGCTCCCGGGCACTGGTCCCACGTGGGAAGGCCTGTGGGGCGTCTGGATGTGGGGCTCACCGTGTGGACTCACACTGCCCTGCCCGGGGCCTCCTGCCTGCCCGTCCTGCCCACGCGGGGAGCGGTGCCTGCCCTCCATGGCCTCACTGTGGTGGGCGCTGATGGCCTGGGACGCACACACCTTGGGCTTCTCCAGGGGGTGCTGGGCCAGCGCTTGCCCGAGCACCTCGTCCCGACACTGGTGACCCGGGCTGCTTCCTTGCTGAGCGGCTTGCGGGCCGCCCCGCCCGCTCCTGTGCCACCTTGCCCTCAGCTCACCCCTGCCGGGGGCTCCGGGCGGCCTCCCCTCCCCCGCCTGTCTCTGGGCTGCCCTCTCTTTGGCATCCGTGTCCACACCACTGTGTGTCCCTGCTGCCAGCAGTGTGGCGAGGAGGCCCACAGACGACAGCATGTCACCTGGGTCTGCAGGGAGGCTGCGTGGTTTGCAGCAAGGGGGGAGAAGCGTCCTTCCACAGCACCGGCCTTCACTGGCCTCAGTGGGGGCTTTGGTGGACAGTGGTGGCAGGTCCACCTCACTGCCTTCAGTAAGGGGACAAGAAGACCAGGGTCCCCAGGTGTCCCCTTCGATGTCTGCACCAGTGGCAGGTCAGAGCAGCTGGAGGTGGAGGTTGCAGGCGGGGCCGGAGGATGACACCATCAGTAACTCCCATGCTGGGGCCACCAAGTTTGGGGCGCTAGCAGCCATGCCCGGGCCTCGTGCTGAGCCCAGAGCCCTGCGTGCCCCCCTGGTCCTGGAGGGGGCGTGGCCCTGAGGGCTCAGGGCAGGCTTCTCCCCCGGCAGGAGGTGCGGGGCAGAGGCGGCCTGCCCTGGCTGGGCCCCGGGGCGGGTGGCTGCTCACTGGGCTGGACTTCCCTTTCCGCCAGGCGCAAGCCTCTCTGGTGGACTCAGCGGGTGCTTTAGGTAGATGCCAGGAGCGCCGGCGGGTGCTGGAGGCGTGGGTGGCCTCCTCGGAGCCTCGCGCGTGGGTCAGGAGTGGATCCGCAATGTCTGCTTGCCTGGGAGAGCTTCGTGAGTTTTTAAAGACGAGTTTTTAACAAGTCGATGTCAAGTGGGAATGTGCGCCTCGCGTTTGAAACCCCAATCAGCCTGGCTGGACTGAGGCGTGCCACGCCCCGCTCACCAGCCTCCCTCCCGGCCAAGACACATCGGCCACCCCACGCCGGTGCCACGTCCCTCTGTGCCTGGCCGAGTGGTCCAACTCGGGGAGCAGCTGCATCCCTCCCTGGGTGCAAGGCATCAAGGCATCAAGAGTCACTCCGGGCCGGGCTGGGGCTCAGCGGAGGAGCGCTTGCCTGGCATGCGCGAGGCACTGGGTTCCGTTCTCAGCGCTGCATATAAATAAGTGGAAACAATAAAGGCCCATCAACAACTAAAAACAATACTAAAAAAAGGAAAACAGCCCCTGGAGAGCAGGGGGCTGGACACGAGCGGGGCGCCCAACCCCGCCCCAGGCCCTGTGCCCTGACGGGTTCTCCTGTGCTCCTGGAGCGTGGACCCTGGTTCTACCTTGCATGGCAGCCCTGGGACGGGCCCCACTCCTGGGGCAGCAGGGGTTCCTGCCTGGCTGGCCCTGGGCACCTGGGGTGTGTTTGCTGAGCATGTCAGGGGTACCTGTCCCACAGCCCAGCCTCAGGGCCTGGCAGGACGGCGGGCAGCTTAGAGTTAAGGGACAGCTCCCTGTGGGTGCCCAGGGCGGCTGGAGGCCCCAGGTGGCCCTTCTGTCATCGCTGATCAAAACGTGACTTCCCTGGGGGGAAAGCCCTTTGTGATGCCACAGCTGGGCTCGAGGCCTGTGCTCAGCAACGCAGGCCACTCCTGGGCAGGCGGTGGGCACCCTGGCCGAGATGTATCCCCACAAGGCACTGGAGCAACTTCCCCTGTGTCCTGCTCCCCGCTCGCGGTGCCGGGAAGGGCCCTGCCTAGAGGCTGCCTTGCGCTTCTCGCTGTATCCCAGCAATGGAATCAGGGCTGCGGGGGGGGCGTCCCGGAGGCCCGTGGAGGGGCGTCCCTGAGGCCCGTGGGGGGGCGTCCCGGAGGCCCGTGGAGGGGCGTCCCTGAGGCCCATGGAGGGCCCGGCTGCTCCACGCCTTAGAACGTCCTGGGCTGGAAGGGGCGTGGGCAGGGAAGCCCCAGCAGAAGGCAGGTCCCCAAGAGGCCCGCAGGACTGGTCCAGGGGAGAAGGCCAAGACCCCTGGGCCCTGGAGCTGTGGTCGGGCGGGGCGTGGGTGGTGACCCTGGGAGCCAGGGCAGCCAGGGCCTGGGCTGGAAGATACTGCGAGACCTGCTCTGCTTCTCCCGGGCCGCCGCTGTCCTGGCCTCGAATTCCTCCCTTCCGCCTGTGCGTCCGGCCCTCACCCAGGGCCAAGCCGGAGCCACCGCACTCCTGAGGGCTCCTGCAGTGCCTGCTGTGGCTCCTGGCTGGCTGGCACATGTGCCTGCCTGTCCCACGCACACCTGTCAGGACCACGGCCCTGCAGCACTGCCCTCGCCGGGGCCTGGGTGCCGTCCCTGCGCTGCGGGGCCTGGGTGCCGTCCCTGCGCTGCGGGGCGTGGGTGCCGTCCCTGCCCTGTGGGGCCTGGGTGCCGTCCCTGTGCTGCGGGGCGTGGGTGCCGTCCCTGCCCTGTGGGGCGTGGGTGCCGTCCCTGCGCTGCGGGGCGTGGGTGCCGTCCCTGCCCTGTGGGGCGTGGGTGCCGTCCCTGCGCTGCGGGGCGTGGGTGCCGTCCCTGCGCTGCGGGGCGTGGGTGCCGTCCCTGCGCTGCGGGGCGTGGGTGCCGTCCCTGCGCTGCGGGGCGTGGGTGCCGTCCCTGTGCTGTGGGGTTGGGGTGCAAATGGGGGCCTGGTGTTCGTGCTGCTTGCAAGGGACCCCCCGCTGCCCTGAAGCAGCGTGATGCCCACATCAGGCCCCAGGACTCGGCTGCAGCCAGACATGAGAAGCGTGGCCGAGGGGCCCCTCGCCAGCCGAGCAGCGTGGCTCCATAAACCCGCTCAGGCGCCTGGAGGAGCAGAGGAGGCGCCCTCTCCATGGACAGAGGTGGGGCTGCAGCCTGAGCAGATGGAGCCATGGCAACAGGCCGACCCCTTTCTGCGGGCAGGGTGGGTCCGTCCTGGCGGTGTGGTGTCTGGCACGGGTCAGCAGAGTCCCCACTTGTCCTGTGCTGGTGATCTGATGAGAAAGCTCTTTCCGCGGGCTCTTGTCTGGCTCTGCCACGGGCCTGGGTAGAGGTGGTCAGCAGGTGGCTAGAGAGGAGTTCTTGCCTTTAGGGTCAGCCCTCTTCCTATAACGGAGCCCCTGGTTTCTATCCTTTGTAACTGAGCAGCAGGCAGAGCCCCCAGGCCACCTGTGCTGTCAAGTGTCTAGGTTTCTAAGTCATGTGACTACTGGCATGTGGTATGTGTCCCCTCTAGGGACGCCAGCTGCCCCTCCTGCCCATGGTGTGGTGGTCCTCACCCTGCCCCACCCAGCACACACACACCCCTCGGTTTAACCTAACAAAACTCGCATCCCTGGAATCAGCTCAGGGAGCACGGAGCACCCTCTCTGGTCTCTGCAGGGGCCGAGCGCTGCCCAGGTGTGGGGTGTGGGCCGTGTTTAGATGGGCCGTGTCTCCCTCACCTGTGAGCACCTGTTCCTAGGCGGTGTTGAAGGCAGCACAGGTCATGGCCCAGAGGGGCAGGAAGCCGGGTGTCCAGGGTCATGCCCTCCATGGCCTGACCCACCGCCAGCTGCCGTGCAGATGCCGTCAGGGAACCAGCAGACCAGGCTGGTGGTGATGGGTCCCACCGCAGGGGCCAGGTGGGCCCAGGCACGTACTCATGGGCCACTGTGCGAGTAGCCATCTCAGGGCACAGGGACCTGCACAGGCTTCCCCACAATGATGAAGGACAGGCTGTGCGTGTGGCTGGTGGCAAGTGGTGTGCCGTCTGGGTGTCCTGTGCCTTCCCAAGGTTGGAGGGGTTCGGCAGCCGGCTTACTGGGCAGAGGGAGAGCCGGCCAGCCCTGCCTGGGCCTGGGCTTTCTGTGGGGGGCCAGCACAGGCCCTGGTAGTGTCTTTCTAGGGGGTTGAGGGATTCGAGCGTCCCTCCCTTTGACGGGCCACCACGGCTGCTTCTCCCCTAACTGGGCATGATGGCCCCTGGCCAGGCTGAGGCCGTCTGGCCCTCCTGCCCTGTCCTGCCTGTCACCGTCCTGTCGGCCACCCTGCCCAGGGGTGGGAGCTGTCCTGATGGATCAGGGCCCCTCCCCGTGTTTCCACAAGAGGTTGCACAGATGTGCAGGCCTGGGCTCCTCACACCACTTTCACGAGGGAAGGTTCCGTCCTCAGCAAGGCCTGAGCAGCCTCCCGTGGTCACGCGTGGCTTCGGGGCTGTGTTGGCTTCGGGCTGGAGGCGAGGGCTGACCCGCAGCGCCAGGGCTGTGGTGGTGGGAGCCCGTGGGGCAGCCATTGCCCTCCCCTCTCCTCCTGGGGCCTCCTGCCTGCCCCAGCCCTGGGCCCTCAACTGTGGTGTGGCCCTTACAGAGTCTGCCTGGACACTGCTGTGGGCTCAGCACGGGTCACCGTGCACCGGCTGTAAGCCCCTGGGCTGGGCATGCGGGTGTGAAGGTGGATCTGCCCAGAGTCATAGTGGGACTGCAGGGAGGAGGCCGGGCCGCCCAGCTCGGGCAGGGGTCAGCAGCATGGGGACCTCTCTCAGGACATGAGGGGAGGCCTGCTGCCCTGGCAGGAAAGGTCGAGCAAGCAGGTCAGCTGGCCGTGCTAATTGACGTCGGTGGCAAGCCCTGCCCTGTCCTGGTCCGAGTGTGCTGGTGCCTCCTAATGACCTTCCTGCTCCGTGGGAGGGGTCAGTGCATGGCTGTGGCTGCCCTCTGGCCAGGGTCCCTGCCCTGAAGGTGTGTGGCCAGCCCCTCCTGGGACGCCTTACTTCCCGTGGCACCAAAGCCACCTGGGGGCGCCCTGGAGGGAGGAGCAGGGCGGGGGCTCCTGTGAGGGAGCTGGAGCTCTGGAAGCAGCAGGTGACCCTGCTGGCCCTGTGGATGCCCGTTCTGCAGGAGAGGTTCTGTCAGGACTGAGGCGTCCGCCCTGGACAGGAGGTCATGTCCCTCTGCTCCGCACGTGTTGAAGGGCGGTTCCTGCAGCAGGTTCCTGGGCTTTTGGCACCCTGGCCAGCGCCCTCCGTCCTGCTTGTCGTCCCACACTCTGCGCAAGGCGTTCTGTATGCAGGGAGCCCCGCACGCGCCTCGGCTCGCCCCGTGACGCCGGCCTGTGGGCTGTGGGCTGTCCTGCGCCTCTCCTCTCCCGCACAGCCTGCAGGAGACCGCGTCCCGAGACCGTGGCCCTGTGCTCACAGGTGGAGGCCACAGAGGAACCAGGTCACCCCCCGCGCGGGGAGGAGGTTGCACAGGGCCTGGACTGGCCTGGAGCCCCCGGGGGACCTGTGTGCTGCCTTGCCTAGAGGTGAGGCGTCTGCCCCCACCCTGGGGGGCCGCTGGAAGGCGCCGCCCACTGAGCGTTCCCCAGGCTGGCTCTAGTGGAGTGTGGTGCTGCGTGGGACACCCCACCTGCTGGACGCCGCTGCCTAGAGATGTGATTCTCTTTGGTGGTCACTCCGGCACCTGACTGCCCTGCTCCCTGGCAAGAAAGTCCTTCTTCCCATCACCCCACACACACCCACCCGCTCTTTGTTGCTGCTCTCCTTCCTGTGGAGGTTGGAGGCCTCAGGGGTCACCCTGTGACACTGGGGCTGAGGCCCGTGACCATGGCTGAGCAGGGCAGGAGGGTGTGTGTCCGTGGGATGCAGATGCTCGGCTGCCCGGCACCCACAGGCAGGCTCCCAGCAGCACAGACCCTCCTGTCTGCACGTTGGCCCCTTCTAGACCATGTTGTCGGCCCTCTCTGGAGCATTTACGAGGTGCCTGGTCAAGTAAAATATTTAGACTTGATGGTGATTAATGGCAGTTCATGCTGGCAAGTGGGCCCAGCTTCCTGTTTATCGTTTTTGATGTTCTTCCCCTTATCTGCCTCCATCTCCTGCTTGGGTCGGTGTGGACCTCCCGGGGGCCAGAGCAGGACCACCCTGCAGCAGCCCACGCCTGCCCAGGGCCCGCCCAGGCCCCGTCTCCCAGTCGCTTCAGGTCCGCCCCACCCCGTGTGGTGCCTGGTGCCTGCGTGCCCCTGAGCCCGGATAGGCTGTGCCCGCCTCCTCCCAGGCAGGCCCCCTCTTGCTCTGGGCCACGCTGGCCCCTGACCCCGAGGCCTCTGTGTGCTTGTTGGGACATCGCTGTGGCATGGCGGGCTGGGATTCAGAAAGCCCTGGGTGGGGTGGGGCGGGAGGCTCCGGGCCCTGGGCATAGGTGCTGACTGGAGCGGGCGTGGTGGGCGGCTACTGCTGGGCCTGCCCTCAGGGCAGGTGGTTTCCTCCATCGAGGCCCCCTCTTCTGCTGGCCGGGTGTCCCGGGGCCCTGTGCACCCTGTGCTGGCTGTCCACCCTCCTCTCGTGTCCCGTTGGTGCTGCCAGCTGGAGTGCTGGGCAGGGGTGAGGCCCAGGCACGCAGCTGGCACCACACACCTGGCCGTGAGCTCAGCCCTGACTCACGGGGTCTGGGTGACTCACCTGCAGGGGTCTGGCTGAGGCAGCCTCCCTGCCTGTCCCTCAGCCTGCAGAGCTGGGAGGACCCCAGGTCTCCCGGGCCGGGGCCAAGTCGGTAGCCACAGCAGTCCAGGCGCGTCAGCGCCACCTCCTGACTGCCACCTCTGGTCCCGAGTGTGCACCCCGGGCAGGGTGGGGTGAGCCTGGGCGCTGAGGGCAGAGGGCACTGTGGGCCTCAGACCCGCAACAGAGCAGGGGCTGGAGACGGCGGAGCAGATCCAGAGGAAGGTGCTGGGGGTGTGCCCAGGGCACACCGGGGTCGGGAGACCTGGGCGCCGCAAGGACACCAGATGGCAGTTCCTGCAGTGCCACCGGCCACCTTCTGCAGACAGAGAGCACTGCATTCTTGACCTCCTCGTTGAGGTCACATTCACGCAGCACAGAAGTCACTGTTCTGGGGTAAACCATCTGGTGACCTTTGGCACAGTCGTCCTGCTGTGTGGCCGTCACCACCGTGTGCTTCCAGGGCACTCTCTTCATGCCACGAGGAGACAAGGCCCTGCTCTGCGGTGGCCCAGGCCCGGAGCCGCCCTGCTCTGCGGTGGCCCAGGCCCGGAGCCGCCCTGCTCTGTGGTGCCTGTTCCGCCCTCTCACGGGAAGCCCGTGAGCCCTTGGCTCTGACTGCCTTACGGCTGGCGCGGCAGGGTCTGTGTCCTGGCTGAGCACTGGTCCTCAGTCTCCGACCTTGAGCTCCTTGACAGGCCTGAGGGGTCCACTGGCACCGGGACGGGGTGTGTCCCACTCCGTCCTCACCCCTGCCCTCCCATAGCCTTTAGACAGCTCCCGAGTACTGGCCAGAGTCCCCAGCCTGGCTTGCAGTGCCCAGGAGGAAGCCACCACGCTCCTGCTGTGTCCCTGGGGTGAAGGGACAGCTCTGGGGTGTGCCCACCCGCTGTGTGCCCTCCCCAGATGAGGCTTCGCCCCCGCAGACTCTGTTCCTGTCTCCATGGCCTGACAGCTGCCTCTCTCGTCCCCTCCTTGCTGTCTTGAGGGGCTGATGGCACGTTCCTCTGGTTTGAAGCTCATGAGACCTGCGCCTGGAAGCGGGTTGAGACACCACAGCTCCCAGGCATTGGTTGCAGAGTAGACGGTCGGCAGGGGCTCAGTGGGCTGGAGCCTGGCTTTCTTTGTGTGGTTGTCCACCACGCCCTCATCCCTGCTGCCCGTGTCCTGGAGAGCCACAGTTCAGCTCCTCGGGAGGTGTGTGATGGCCACTGAGCTCCTGAGCTGCTGGCGCCCCTTCCTGCCTCCCTGGCCCCTCCTCTAGGACCTGGGTCCCCTGCCAACCCTAGCACCTGCCTCCTTGGCCCCATGGAAGTGCTCTGGCCACCTTGCTGGGCACCTGCACGGGACCCCAAGCTTTATGCCTCCAACTCGGGACTCGGGATCGTGTACCCTGTGGCCCTCCCCATGGACTGCCCATGTGGGTCAGAGCTGGGATTCCGGGCAAGTGGTGGCTCCTAACTCCCCTCCCTTGGTGCGGCCTGGGGAGGCCAACCTTCACACGCTGCACTGGCAGGGGTAGAGGCCCTCCCACGCCCCAGGGGCCTCAGCACCTGCCTGCTTGCTGGGGAGATGGCTCCTGGGCTTCTGCTCCCTCTTGGTCTGGTCAGGCTGCAGAGGAGCTGGGTGCGGGGCCCACCCGGGGCAGGCTGGGGTCACTTTGGCATCCCCGGTCCCATTACAAAGGCAGATTGAGAACCTGGGTAGTTGTCTACACCCCTGGAAGCTCAGGAATGTGGAGAAGGCTCTCCGAGCCCGGGGTCTCCTGCCGCTCTGGGTTCACTTGCTTTTGTTCCTGGGCGAAGACCACACTGCAGGTTTTATGGCCTGACAGACGCTTCCCGCAGATGCCCCAGCCCCAGCCCTTACAGCCAGCAGAGCATGTGCCCAGCAATGCAGGCAACCTGCGTGGGTCTGGCTGCCCACGGGGGACAGGCCTGGCCCACTGGGTGTGCCCCCTGGGCAGTGTGGTGGATGGGAAGGCACAGGAGCAGCGCGGTGGTGAGTTGCGATGCCCGCCCCTGCCGTGGAAATTCCAGTTGGTTGAAGGACAGAACAAGGGGAGCTCGAGGAACACGCTCTGGACTGATTCAGCCCAGCCCTGGCTGCCGGGCATGGGGTCATCTGTCTTCCAGGTGGCTGGTTTGCACAGGGGGGCTGGCCGGGCGGGGGAGGTCACATTCCGCTCATAGCAGCTTATCTGGCTGCCAGGCAGGTCGGGAGGGGCTTGACGCACAGCAGATCTCTCCTGTCCTCTGGACATCTAGCTGGGTGGCTGTTGGACTGGCTGCGGCTATCTCGCCCTGGCTGGGGCCAGAGGACAGCAGGAAGTGTTTGCAGAGGCCCGGGGAGGTGTGGGTGCCTCCTGAGCTCCTGGCACGTGCAGACAGTGGTGGGCGTGCTTCCCAGTGGGAGACACAGGGCAGCACCCACCCCACGTGGCAGCCATGGGAGCCTAGGTGGAAGCCAGGCCTGGACAATCAGGGAGAAGGAGGGTTTGCTTTAATCGGGGTTCCTGGGAGGCCCCTGAATGGTGACATTCTTGAAGACACCACAGAATTGTCCCTGAGGCCCTGGGCAAACCAGCAGTCTCCAAGATTTCCTCGCCTGTGATGGAGATGCTTTGGTTGGACATGGTGAAGGGCACCACCAGACCCTGTGTAGGGGTAGGCTTGCCCTTGGCCTCTCGGGCATCCTTGGGTCCACTTGGGAACAGTGAGTTCTACTGGTGTCCAGCCCAGGGGCTGGTGATGGGGTCCAGGGCACAGCCACTTCCACTCTTCCTGTTCACTAGGACGTCCACGTGACCTTCCCTGTTCCCGTCATTCAGCCCCATGGGTCCTTCCCGTCCGTCACCCTGTGCTGTGCTAGCCTCATGGGTACTCCTGGCTCCTCTCCCAGCACTGCAGAGCACACCCAGGCTGGAGGAAGGAAGATTCCAGAGCAGGGCCCAGGAGCAAAGCCCAAGGCCGCCTCCATGCTGAACAGGGCCCCAGGCTAAGGGCCTTCGGAGCACCGGCCTGGGACCTCCCTGGGGTGGGGGACCACGCTCTCACGCTCTCACACTGGTGTGATGGGGCTGTGCGTGTGGAGGGAGGTGAGGCCCTAGGGGTTTGAGGCACCTTCAGGGACCCCACGCTCAAACCTTAGGGCCTGTGGTGGTTTGAGTATGAGGTGTCTCAAGTCTCAGCAGGTAGACAGCACACAGTGCTCGAGGGAACACTGCCCCAGGACAGGCCTGCCTCCATGGCGCATCTGTCCTGCAGTGAGTCTGAATGGACTAGCTGGGTGGCAGTGGTGGGCAGACCGGGGTGGCCAGAGGTCGCAGGTGACGGGGCGTGTCTGGAGGAGGGAGGTGATGGGGCATGTCTGGAGGAGGGAGGTGATGGGTGTCTGGAGGAGGAGGGAGGTGATGGGGCGTGTCTGGAGGAGGGAGGTGACTGGGGTGTGTCTGGAGGAGGGAGGTGATGGGGCGTGTCTGTAGGAGGAGGGAGGTGACGGGGCGTGTCTGGTAGAGGAGGAAGGTGACAGGGTGTCTGGAGGAGGGAGGTGACGGGTGTATCTGGAGGAGGAGGGAGGTGTTGCGGGCATGTGGCTGGAGGGGGCCGTCGCCTATGTTCCGTTCCTGTCCTGCCCACTGTGCTTCCGGCTGCTGGGAGCTGAAGTCTCCCTCCACTGGTCCTTTACCAGGATGCTCTGCCTCAGCTGGGGACCAGAGCCCTGGCGGCAGTCACCCATTCACTGAGCCTCTGAGAGCGTGAGTCCCAAATAAACTTTTCCTCCTCTAAGCGGTTTCTTTTTATTTAAACATGGTGCCACTTTTTAAAATACCTTTATTTTGTTTATTTATATGAGGTGCTGGGGTTGGAACCCAGGTCCTTACGCCTGCTAGGCGAGCCCTCTGCCACTGAGCCACAGTCCAGCCCTCTAAGTAGTTTTTGTCGGATCTTCTGGTCATAGAGATGAAAAGTTAACAGAGGACCGCCTGGTCCAGTTTACCAAAGACCAACGGGACGCAGCCTGGGGTGATGGGCCAGCTGGAGGCTGCGGGGTGTAGGACTCCAGTCCTCTGCCTGAACCCTGCTGGCAGCTCCCCAGGGCAGGATCCAAAGCTGTAGATGCAGCAGCCACCAGTGTCCTGTCCATCCCGGGGGCTGCCTGCTCGACCCCCAGGGGATGCTGAGAAATGCTTGCTGCATGGGAGACAGGAGGCTCGCTGTGCTGAGTGGACTCCAGATGGGCTCTGGAGAGTCTGTGGTCCCACAGAGGCTGATGCTCTTTGGAACTGAGGTGATGGTGCAGCCAAGGAAAACAACCATAGTGCTTTCATTTCGAAGGGGTCACGGGCTGCCTTTCATGTTGCAATCCTCTGCCTGGAGTCAGGGCAGGACGGAGACCCTACCTCGCTGGGTCGTTCAGATGGTGACAGGAAGTTGGGATAGTGAGAGCCTCCAGTTCAGTCTTTGAAGTAAGACGTTTCGAGCCCGGGGTGTTTGCCGGTGGGGCTCTGGACTCTCAGAGGTACTGGTCATCAACACCGCTGTGCGTGTGCAAGGCTGAGTGTCCCTCGTCCTCAGGTGTGGCTACTGCAGCCCCCTGACGGCCAGCCTCCCTGTGACCTGCTGTGACTGGGCCTCAGTTTCTCTCTCCTGCAGTTGGGTTCACAGACGCAGCAGCTGGAGGGGGCTGTGAGCTGTCCCGGGTTAGGGAAGCATGGAGCCAGGGGCGACCCCTCCGGGGATGCACACAGGTGAGCTGGCCCCTGGGCAGCAGAGCTGCATTCTGGAGCCTGGGCCGTGGTGCCCGCGTGCCGTGGGAGCAGGCACTCTCATGTGCGCCCACTGCAGTGTCCACTCTGGGGACAGGCCCCGTGCAGGCACAGGGGGGCTCCTGAGCCTCTGCCTGTGGCTCAGAGCATGGGTGCCTTTCCTGCTGACCCTAGGCTGCAGTGGACCTGTTGGTGTCCCCTTAGACACTCCTCTCCTTGCCCGCAGGACACCTCTGGGTGACTTTCAGTGGGGATGGTGAGGGTCCCCTGTTCCTGGCTTGGCATCCACAAGCGGCTTCTTCTGACAGCTCTTGGGGCCAGTGGAGAAGCCCCACCTGTTTTCCCTGCAGAGGAGCAAGGGGCAGGATTTTCCCTGGGACCTTCTGCGCCACTTCTTAAAGTGAGTGTTGACGCAGGTGTTCTGGAACAGGGTCTTGCTGGACCCCTCAGGTGGCCAACCCTGGGTCCCAGCTGCAAAGGGATGCCCCTGGCCTCCTGGCTGTGCTGGGGCTGTTGTGGTGCAGGCTGACCCCAGGACCTTGGAACCACCAGCTCTAGGCGAGGCTATTGCCTGACAGGTTGCAGTTTAGAGCCTGGTGCAGACAAACCCAGGGTCCCGGGAGGACAGTGAAGGAGTGCGTGTCTGCCCACATGGTTTCCTGAGGCAGGCACATGCTCCGTTCTGAGCATGTGCAGTGAGACTTGGTCCTGGAGTCCCTGGGGCTGAAGGGAAGCCAAGCTCTGTCTCTTTCGTGGCCGCCTGGTCCCCGAGCCTTGACGGTACACGGAGGGGCAGCTGAGGGTGCAGGGGGCAGATGTGGTGCTCCCGGGGACGGGGATGCCACTGTGGGAGTGAGTCCTGGGAAGCTGGGGAGAGCGGTTCACACCTGGGCGCCTAGCATGGGGACCTCCCTGCCCACCCACAGCGGCCCCTCCTGGCCTCCCTGGAGGGAGGCTTGGTCCATGAGTGGCTTGTCGGGCTGGGCTTGGGGGACCAGCTCCCTGTTGCCATCCAGTGTCCAGCATGCAGCTGGAACATGGAACCCAGCCTTCCCAGCCTTCCACCAAAGACCCCCAGGAGGAGCAGCCATTCTTGGTGTGCCTGGGCTGGCACCGCCCTGTCCTGGCAGAGGGGGCCCAGCTTGCCCCACGCTTTTCTGTGGGGTGCAGGGGATGGCCAGGGGATGGGCAGGGTGGACAGGGCAGGCTGGCTAGGACTAGGAGGGATATTAGCTGGGGGGGTGGGGGCAGAAGAGGGTATTGGGAGCACAGAGTCAGCAGAGGGGCCGCTGGGAGGTGCCCCGTGAAGGGTAAGGCCTGCCTGTGAGCAGGGCACAGTAGGTGTCATGAGCCCCTTGGGTCCCACTTCTGTCCCCGGCACCCCCTCTGTAGGACATGCCCCAAGAGGTTCAGCCTTCTGTATTTTATTTCATGTTTGATATCGAGGATTGAACCCAGGGGCACTTAACCACTGAGCCACATCCCCAGCCTTTGTCATTTTTGATTTAGAGACAGGGTCTTGCTAAGTTGCTCAAGGCTTCACTAAGTTGCTGAGGCTGGCTTTGAACTTGCGATCCTCCTGTCTCAGCTTCCTGAGCTGCTACTAGCCTCCTTTATGTCAAAGACCAGGGAGTGTTAATTGAGGGTCCATGGAGGCACTCCATCCATAACCCTGGGGAGCCCCTCAGACCTCTGTGTGAAGCACACAGGTGGCCGTTCTTTGCTGTCCACCCTCCACACTGGAGCAGTAGGGCCTGTGGCCTGTGCACGGTGCTATGGAACCCTGCCCACCTGGATCTGGTGAGGGGTGCCCTGGGGCCTATAGCTGTTTTGGGGGGGCTCTTACGGAGCCTGATTTGGGGCCTTATAGATGACATCGTCACTGAGAAGGAATGTTCAAAGGAGATCTCCCTGCAGACACCCTTACCCTTCCTCCCATCTCTGATGAACGTCACCTGGGTGGTGGTGATTCGGGCCGTCAATGTCCTTGAGCAGGCCCTGTCTCTCCCTGAGCCGCCGAGGGGACCTTGTGCCAGGCGGGGAGTGGGAGGGCAGGTGCCAAGCCCCGGGAGCCAGTCTACACTCAGACGAGCAGAGCCCTGCTGTTTCCTGAGACTCCTTGTGACCCTGAAGCTGGGGGCCGTCCATCTCCAACTTCATCTGGGGCAAGAAGGCTTTCAGTTCAGCAAAAAGGTCGCCTTTGTGGGCGCCTGCTGGCTGGGCTGGGCGGAGGCTGGCCAGCTGGCTGCGGGGGCTGCACAGGAAGGGGCTGGGGGAGCTGGGTGGCTGGGTCAACTCGGCAGCCAATAAGAGGCACAGCCTCTCCGTCCCTGCACAGCGTGGGCGGGTTGCTGCGGGCCTGCAGGCAAGGTGTCCTGCACCCCACCCTCATGCGAGGCTCCGGCTTTGCTGTGGGGCAGGTTCTCCCGGGAGAGGGAGGGGTTCCTGGGGGTCAACCTCACCGAGGCCCAGTGCGCCCTGGGTGCTGCGGGGCTCCGTGGGCGTTGGCTGCTCCTGTGACCGCCTCTGCCTGAGGCCAGTGATGCTGACCTACTGCTCGTGTGGGAAAAGTGGCCCTTCAGTTCTTGTGGGCCGAGCGGCTTGTTTATTCAGTGGTGTTGGCAGATCTGTCTGTGCAGCTGGAAGATGCCCGCGTGTGACCTGCCCTAGAAGGCAGATTCCAGAGGGACGACCCAAGGCTCCCAGATGGAGGGCTGGGGGCCAGGGTGGGCCGCAGGGTCTCTGTTCAGGGAGACCCCATAAAGTGGAAGGAGACACGATTAGAGTCCTTGGTGACCGCTCGGCATGGCGGGGCGTCTCCCTAGGACCTTGTGCTGGGGAGGACCTTCCAGCGGGCACAGGACGGCAGGGAGGAGGGAGAGGTCGGAGGCTCGGAAACGAGAGGAGTCGGAATGAGAAGAAAGCCTTTGCAACGTGTGACCAGGGGAAGGGACAACCCTGCCAGCAAAGGGTGCCTCTAGCAAGGCTGGCAGACGCCTGGGCAGGCGGGGCAGGGATGCCCAGTAAGACGCCCACCCCAGAGCCCTCAGGGATGCAGTGTGTATGGGCTCCCTGCAGCCGCAGTAACAAGGGACCATGAGCTCAAAGCGTCAGCAACACAGTGCGCCCCTCACCTGGAAGTTGGGAACGGGTCTCCAGCTCAGCCCAGGTGTGGCAGCCTGGTTACTTCCGGCCCCGGGGATCTGCTCCCAGATGCTCTGTGTGTCAAGGCACCTGCTCTGCGGCTCTGGCCCCTGCTGCCTCCAGAGCCTGCAGGGACGGGGCTCTCAGGCCGCACCCCTTCGAGCCCTGTGCTGCATGGCTTCTGCCACTGTGAGCTTTATGGCACCTCCATGTACCCCATGACATGTGGCACAACACAGTGACAGCTCCGGGACGTGACGTGGATGCCTTGGGGCCTGCGCTTTCCAGTACAAGGGAAAGACAAAGCCCTCCTCCCCGGCTGGGCGGCTGGGAGGGCTGCTGGGACTCAGCCGCGGGGCGGGCTCCCTCCTGCTGCCAGCCCCCCGTCTGGCAGGTGTGCCCGGGCATGTGTGGGCACCTGAGAGGAGCAGGACGATGCAAGTGCCCAGGCTCGTGGGCCGTGGGCAGAGGTCACCGGCTCTTGCTGGGCCTTTCTGTCTTACCGTACGTGCATTATGTCTGTAATAAAAAGCCCACAAGACGAACAAGAGCAAACTCTTGGCTGACCTGTGCCTGGCTGAGACTGTAGGCCTTGGCGCCCCCTGGTGGCCAGGCCGGTCTGCTGCGTGTTGGGAGCTGGACGTTGGGAGCTGGCCTTCCTGGAGTTCGGCTGCACTTCTGGAGCGGGGCAGGCAGTGCGGGATGCGAGGGCGGTTTGCTTTCAGGCCTCACGCAGAGCCTGATGTTGCCCAGGTGCTGGGAGCACACTGACCTGGAGGTCTGCCAGCGCTGGGCCTGTGCCCGTGAGGCGAAGGACAGTCACTCGTCCAGCACGAGGCAGGTAGGAATGAGCAGAGCAGCGTATTGCAGCCACTGCTGGGGACGGTGAACTGGAACGTCCTGGACCCGGAGGCTTGGTCCCCAGCCACAGGTCCTTGCAGCCTGTGTGGCCAGCAGCTGAGGCTGGTGCGCTGGCCAGGCTGGCTCCATTCATCTAGTGAGCGCCTGCCACCTGCTCTCGGGCACCAGGATTCGGCTCAGGAGGGGTGTGGCCAAGCACGGCCTGCAGAAGTGACCAGACCCCCAGCTGGCCTGTGGGCTCTGCGTGCACTGGGTTGCCTTCTCCAAGTGCGAGCCGCCCAGGGGGCCTGGTGGTTGGTGAGGACCCAGAAGCCAGCCGCCCGAGCCCCCCCCAGGCCCCTCAAGTCGGTCTGGCTGTGGGAGGAGGTGGGCAGAGGCTGCTCTGTACCACAGGGGCCGGTGTGAGAAACCCCGGGACAGAGGCCTCTTCCTGGGGCGGCACAGACTGACCTCCGTCTGTAATTTCTCCTGGAAATAGTACCTAGAGGTGGGCGTTTGTGAGGCGGATGAGAAGTGACCTGGGAGGACATGCTGGATGCTCACCTCACTGGGCACAACCCTGCAGGCACTGAGAAGCCAGGGGATGGAACCTGGGCCGTGCTTGTGGTGTTTAGTCAAAATGCCAGAGCCGCGAATGGCACACGGCCTGTTAGAAGAAAGACAGTGAGGACGGTCCCCAGCGGCCTCGGCAGGGGCCAGCCAGAGGCCTGGGGCAGCTTCTGCGAGTGTCAGGGCTGGGAAGGGCGCTGGGGTTTTACAGCGTGGACATGGCTGGGGCCTGCACACTCCCCTGTGCGGTGGAGGCTGGGAGGCTCCCTTCACCTCCCTGGGGCGTGCCCGGCTCTCAACCTCTGTCCATCTGCAGAGGGCTTCTTTCCCAGGTCAGGCCCCTTTCCTCCATCTCCTACAAAGACACTTATTAGATTCAGGGCCCAGCTGGATGATCCCGGAGGGCCTCATCTCGAGGTCCTTAACTGACCCCATGTGCAGAGGCCCTTTGTCCTAACAGGGTCCCATCTTTGGGTCCCAGGCAGAGGGACGAGGACGTTCACCCACTCCTGACCTGCACATGGCCTTATTTCCCCACAGGAGTCGCAGACCCTGCAGAGGGACTGGGTGCAGCTTGGCCTGTCTGTGCGTGGCGCTTGGCCACAGTGCATGTCTCTGACCAGGGCACTGTGTCCTCGAGGCCCACAGGCTGGCCTGCACTTGCCCGCCCTTGACCTGCAGGCTGGGGCTGTGGAGTGAGCATAGCCAGATGTGAAGCTCCCCAGCCAGGATGCGCTGTTGAGGACAGTGCAGGCAGGAGGAGCCCAGGCAGCAGACACCGGGTTGGGCACTCTAGGGTCCAGCCACGCCCGCCCTGCCTGCTCCTAGTGCCCCCTGTGGAGCTCAGAAGGGAGGGGATGGGTGGAGAGGACCACGCAGGGCGGGGCTGGACCAGCGTTCACAGGAGCTTCCAGGCCGTGGGGATGCCCGGGAGCTGCCCCAGAGAGGACTGTCTCTCACCCCCTGGGCTTAGCCACAGCCTGGCATGGGCAGGACCTGCCCAGGGCCCACCTGGCCACCTAGGGGCCACAGTCCTGGGCTGGACGTGGCTGGCTACTGCACTGATGTGTGTGAGGAAATCCACTGACGGCGCTGCCTGGACTGTGCTTTTGTCCCCTTGTTTTACATGCTGTCCCCTTGGGAGCCGCCTGTCCTCTGTCCACGGCGTCACACATCTGTCCTGCCTTGCGTGCATCCTGGTCCATGCCCTGCAGCCGGCCGCGTCCTCGGTGGGTGTGGGGGTCGCCGTGCGTGGGTAGCGCTGTGCCGGCCCCTGCAGATGGGCATTTCCAGCCTCGTGGTGGGGTGAGGATCCTGCTGTCAAAGAAGTGAGCTGGGTGCCTCCACAGACGGGTGCGAGGCAGGGTGTGCTCCTGCCTCGCCTGCCTTGGTGTGAGCTGGCAGCGTGGCTCCCACTGGCTCAAGGGCCCCACACATGCCAAGGTCTGTAGCTCTGCTAACGGCGTCCACGGCACACAGGCCACCCCTGCAGGAGGACCCTTTTGTCCACCAGGGGAACCCATGGTGTGCTGGGTGACCTCGGCCACGCCCCTGCTCCTGGGCCTGACCCGTTTCCTCCTTGGTGGCCGCTGGTTCCAGGTGCTTGTGGTGCGGCTGGAGGCCCTGCAGGGGAAGGGCTGCTCTGCTCCCCAGAGTGGGTTCTGGGCAGGCACAGCCGGCCATGGCACCATGATGGTGCTGCGGTTCAGCTTGAGGGTGTGGGTGACGTGTCCAACACCAGTCCTGGTAGCCGGGGTGCTTGGCCCCATGGCCCTTCCGGCCTGAGTGCAGCCACGTGGGGGCAGCCCTGCCCACCCCCACCCGTGTGCCCTCCCTCCGGCCTTCCGTGAAAGGATCTGGTTGATAAGCGGCTGTTGAGGCCCCAACCAAGTGGGCTGTCCACCTGCTGCACAGCTGCCCCGCCTTATAGCTGGGCAGCCCTGGGGAAGGGTGCCACGTGCTGCCCAGGCCTACCCCCGCCCCAGGTGGGCCCTGGCCCGGGCCCCCAGCTGGCCTCCCAGGCCCTCCAGGCTTGGGAAGCGGGGGTGGGGGAGAGCACTGTTTTCCCCATGGGCTGAGGGATGAAGCAGCAGGTGACCCTGTGCCACGCTGGCCACCTCTAAGGCACCCTGCCAGGTCCCCAGGGAGGCCCGGTGGAAACATTGGTCAAATATTAATCCCTAGGGTCAAGAGCCTTTATTTGATAGGAATGGCGGCCACGGGCTGTGGAGAGGGGTCATCCAACTGCAGATGCTGCTGTTGTCCTGGTGAATCATCCACAGGCGAGGCTCATGCTGACACCAGCTTTGGCTAACCCCCGAGACTCCCAGAGGGGACCCTCCTCCCTGCCAGCCTCTCTGGTGGCCTGGACCCTGCTGGCCAAACTGGAGTCTGACCCTCTCATGAAGGAGGCCACGTCATCACCAAGGATGTGCTGTCTCTTTGGGAACATGCTTCCACAAGGCAGCCATATGTCCCCCAGCCCAGTCTGGACGGTGGTCTCCCTGGTCCTTCCCGCCTCCTGCAGCCACCTCTCTGTTTACTTTGCAGCAGGATTTTCCTGAGCCGTAGCCCTCAGGTTCCCTGTCCCCCGTACACCCTGGGACTCGGAGCAGGTGGAGCATACAGTCGGAGCTCAGTACATGCTGCTGATCGAGGAAGGGAAACGTGCCAGGACCAGCTCTGGCCCCTTTGAGCTTTGGTGCTGCGTTCCCCAGTGGGTGGGCTGTGTGCCCACACTCCTGAGAGGGCTGCAGGAGTGCCCCCGCCAGCCGTCCTCCAGGAGGAGCCGGGAGGGAGCTGCAGAGCCACTTGAGCTAGACGGTTGTCTCATAAGGATGGCAGCTCCTCAGCCAACAGCGGCTGTGTATCAGCTTTGCTGCGATGATTGACACAGCTCGCTCATGTGCACAGGTCGGTGGCGTTGTGTACCCACGGAAGTGTGCGCCACCGGCACAAGCAAGTTTAGAAGGGTCCATTGCTTCAGAAATGAGCTGTAGGCCTCACCACTGTCCCTCCCTGGCCGCTCACTCACAGTCTGCCTGTGGGTGGCCCTGGTCTGGGTGTGTCACGCGAGCCTGTTCCGAGGACACATGGCCCTTTGTGTCTGGCTTCCTCCACTTGACACGAGGTTCCCAAGTGCTTCCCTGGTGTCCCACGTGGCTCTGAGCAGCATTCATGACAGGGCAGGTGAAGGGCGTCTGGGTGGCTCCCACTGTTGGGCCACGATGACCCTCACTGTGGCATACGCGCGTGTCAGCGCTGCTTTTGAGGACGCACGTCTTCCCCCCTCCCGGGTTGTGCCTGAAGTGGTTTCCCAGACGTGTGGTCAGCTGAGGAATGGCCTTGCTGCCCTGCAGCGTGTCTGCCGTGGTAATCCCCCAGCAGGGCACAAGGCCACTTCCTGCCACCCCACTCGGCCCTGTGTGCTGTCTCTCCAGCCTCCTGAGGTGAGGCAGCGGCTTTTTCACGATGGTGGAGAATCTGAGCACCTCATGCCCGTGTTGGCAGCTGTGGCCCTTCCGGGAGCCATGGCTGCTCAGCTCGTTGGCCTGATGGCCTGTCTTCTCATTGCTGGGTCCGTGGTACACTCCAGAGGGAAGTCTTGTTGGACGTATGATCTGCAAACACTTTCTCCTGTTCTGAGGGCCGTCCTTTCGCTTTCTCGATGGCGTCCTTTGAGTTTCACATTTTAGGAAAGCCAGTTCATCTTTTTTTTTTTTTTTTACCACTTGTTGCTCAGGCTTTTACTGCCGTGTGTAAGTATCCTCTGCGGATCTCAGCGCATGCAGATTCATTCCTTTGATTTTTTTTTCTAGAAGTTTTATGTTTTTAGGTCTTATCTTTAGGTCTTTGGTCCATTTAAATTTGTCTCCCCATGTATGGTGTGAGGTAGGAATCTGACATTGTTCTCTTACATGCTGCTATCCAGGTGTCCCAGCACTATTTGTTGAAAGGACCCCTCTTTCTCCACTGGATGGTCTTGTACCCAGTCAGAACTAGTGGACTAAAGATGTGTGTGTTTATTTCAGAATTCTCAGTTATGCCCTGAGCTGTATGTTTTCCTTTCCCAATGCTATGCTGCCTTAAGGGTGTTGTTTTGTAATAGGCTTTGAAACCGGGAGGTATAAATCCTTCAACATTGTCCTAACCCAATACTGTAAACAACTGTATAAACTATCCAGATGACCAGTGAAATAGACAAATCCCTAGAAGGACACACACTAGTTAAACTGTCTCAGTAACAAATAGACAATCTCAGTAGCTATAGGAGAGAATGAGCAATCCAGGAGCTAGCTATGAAGAAAACCCAGGGGCACATAGCTTCACAGCTCATTTTACCAAACATTTAAAGAATCAAAATCAATTCTTCACAAAACAGAAGAATGGAGAACACTTCCCAAATCATTTTTTGAGACTTGTATTACCCTAATACCAAGACCAAACAAAGATATTTCACATAGACCAATTTGCTTATGAATATGGACACAAAAATCCTTAACAAAATACTAGCAAACCAAATCCAGAAACAGGATTGTGTGCCATGACCAAGCGGGACTCATCTCGGGAAGGCAAGGTTGGTTTAACATCCGGAAGTCGGTGGCATCGTATCAATCACAAAATAGTAATTACCACATTCTCAGTAGATGCAAAACAGGTATTTGACCACAACCAACATTCCTCCATGAAAAAATACTAAAAAAACTAGGAATAGAAGGAAACTTCTTTGACATGGTAAGGGACATCTATGAAAAATCAACAACTGACATCAGACTTAATGAGGAATGGCTGAATGGTCCCCCAAGGGCTGGAGCAAGGGAAGATATCCCCTCTTGGCACATATATTAACATCATACTGAGGTTTTACCAGGCTAATGAGGCAAGACAGGAGAGAAAAGACATCCACATGGCAAAGCAAGGGTAAAACTGTCTACCTGCAGACACCAGGTCTTGTATGTATGAAGTCTGAAGGTAGCCATTAATGGAGAGTTACAAGGTTGCAGGATACAAGGTACATCAGTTGTACACATCAGTTGTATTTCTACATACTTGCAATGAACAATCCAAAACTGAAATTAAGAGAAAATTTCTACTTACATCATCAGAGATAATAAAACACCAGGAATGGATTTAACAAAAAAGTACAAAACCTTACAAAGCATTGTTGAAAGGAATCAGGGAAGATCTAAACAGATGGACAGTTGCCTGGTCCATAGATTGCATTGGCAGACTCCCTAAGCATCTATAGGTCAGTGCAGCTGCGCCAGAGTGTGGCAGTGGGCAGGCTGCCTCAGGTGTTCGTACTGAATTGTACAGGACCCAGGACAGCTAGAACAGTTTTGAAAAAGAACAAAGGAGGGGACCCCTGGGTTCTGAGATGAGCTCTTAGTCTTTGATGGTATCTGCTGCTTGGAGTGGGTATGGATGCTTCCCGAAGTCCACGGCTGACTCAGGGCACATGTAGGTCTTTTCACCTCACGTGAGTGGACATTGGATTGCTTGGTCGAGTGGGGGAGCCAGGGACGTGTCCATGTTCGGGCATGTCCAACCACAGGCACATCCATCATGAGCATGGTGGTGGCTGCTGGTCTCTGCATCCCTGCTGCAGTTGCTAGCCTGCAGGCAGCCGCCTCGCCATCTCTAAGGCTCCCCGCCAGGTGGTTTTGGAGGCTTGGCAGGAATAACACCTACGCAGAGTGCCTGGGGATGCAGATTCTGTCTGAAGAGCATTTCTTCCACCCTCTGCTGAGTCACCTGCATCTCCAGGTTGAGCCGGTGGAGCATCCCAGGAGGACACTGGGAAGAAACTGTGCTTTCCCAATGAACCTCTCAGAACTGCAGAAAAGTCGACGGGAGTGCAGTGCCCACTGTGTGCTCCAGGGCCGCGGTGCCCACTGGCTGTAGTGCCCACTGATGCGCCCAGGGCTACAGTACTCATTGGTGCACTCCAGGCCGCAGTGTCCACTGGTGCCCTCACCAACTCCCCGGGCGCTGGCTTTGTCCTGCCATGTCCACGGTGCCCCTTCTTGAGCACAGTCATGTGCAGCACAGCCACACTCGAGCACCGTCTCCGCATGTCCACACAGACCCGCACACACCCTTGATCACGTGCACACCCACGCGCACAGCCTCCATGCACGTCTGTGAACACCAGCCCCACACGCATCCTGCACGCCCAGGTCTGTGTGGGGCCACGTGCGCCTGCATGTTGTGCACTCTTTCTTGGTGGAGAATCTCATCGTCCTGCCCCCTGTGCCCGCTCACGCATCTTGAACAAGGACATCCTGCAGACCCATAGCGTCATCGTCATGCCTGAGCGTGCAGATTGTCTGTCCTCTAACGGGCACACGCTCACAGGCCCCATTGTCCCAGGGAGGTCCTTCACAAAGCTGGCTTCACTTGTCTGGTGATCTTAGACCTGCTGCAGGGCCACGTGTGGCCCTGGGGTCATGAGCCCTCGTCCTCCCTGTGTGGACATCTGTGTATCAGCCACGTATCTGGGGAGTGTCCACAGTCGACATGCCCAGCTGCTTCCTTGTGTTTAAATTCAGGCTCCTGCTAAGAGCTCTGGACAGACAGCCTCCCGTTGTGAGGGGTGGCAGGTGGTACCAGAGGTGCCCTTTCCCAGACCCTCTGTGCCTGCTGACCTCTTGCCTGCTGGTCCTTTGGCTCCACTGTGGACCTTACCAATCATGGTCTCTGTCTGCCATGGCTGCCCTCCGAGGGCAGGCTCGCGGGGACTCTGGGCTTTCCTGTGTTCCTGAAGACCCTCAGCCTTCGGGACTATGAGCCTCCCACCCTGTGGAGAGCCTGAGGGTCCTCTGGTTTGGATTGCCCAGTGGAGGAATCTGGATTTGGCGGCTGGAGGTAGTTCTTCCACCTGGTGGCCCCAGAGCTGGGCAGTGCTGGGGCTCATCTCAGGGACATGTGCCCGGGGGGGAACCTAGAAGGACCTATGGCACAAGGATCTCGGACCCGGCAGGGGAAACTTCACTCTGTTCCCGGGAAGGGTGGTCACAGGATCCCCTCCTCCCCCCCGGGTGAGTGGGCGTGAGGGGCGGCCCCACAGCCTGGCGGTTGAACAGGGACAGTGCTGGAGCGTCCCCTGTGCTGCCTACGTCTCAGGGCTGTGCGGCTGGCAATAGGCGGGGCAGGCTCCTCATCTGAGCAAGTGCCTGCCAGGGAGGGGAGGTGCCTGGGACCTGTGCCTGGGGCCCTGGTGGCCCAGCTACTCGCTGAACAGCTACCTCCAGCCACTAAGGTACTTGGCAGGGCTAGGAGAGGTCTCCTGGCTGACGAGAAGCTGTGGCCAGGGCAGTGACCCTACCAGGGCCCCTTGGAGTTCCTCTGGGAGCCACTCCTCAGCAGAGGAGCCCTGGACGGACGTCAGAGGGCCTTCGTCCCTGGCCACTGGCTTGAGAAAGCTATCGTGGGTACAGAGCCCAGCCAGCACTTGGGACTCTAGGCGGTTACACACCAGCCCAGGGGGCTGACTTGCTTTTGCTCAGAGGCAAGGTGGCATGCACACCGTTCTGGGCCTTCACTGGGTGAGCTGTCTGTGCCTGGGGTGGGCAGCAGATGCCCAGGCTCTGGTGCCCTGGGGCCTGGCCTGCTTGGTAGGCAGGGGACACTGGTTCAGGGCTTCTAGCCCCTCGCAGGCCCATGTTGTGGACAGTCTCTGGTTCCTGAGGGAGGAGCAGGAGAGAGGACCTGTGTCCTGTGCTGGGGGCGGTCTCTTCAGGACATGGCTGGCTCTGGCAGGTGTGCACGGGGGCGGCCTGAGGGGACAGGCTGATTGGAGGCTGCTGGGGGTCCTGGGGGGAGCCTGGCTGCTCCTGCGGGTTGTGCTCCACCCCAGCCTTTGGGCCCAGAGAGTGGGAAGCCCCCTGGAGGCCCGGGGCCAGAGGAGCCAGAAATGGTGCCCACGAGGCTTGGAGCACAGCAGAAGTGTTCCTGGCAGCCAGCGGCCAAGAGCCTCTGTGGAGTCCGGGAGGCCTCTGAGCATGGCCCGCCCTGGCCAGCCCCTCCCTTCACCGGTGGGTGTTCTGTGTGTGTTTTAATGAAAATAAAAGATGGCATTCTTCAGGAATCCAAACCAGATGCCGACAAGACAGGGCAAACCCTGGCTCCAGGCAGGGGTGCGTCTTGCTGCAGCAGCGAGGGTGGAACCTTCTGGAAGGAGCTGGGGAGCTGGGATAGAGGCAGGGCAGGGCCGGTGACTCCCCTCTGAGGATGGCCAGGCCCCTGTCCCCACAGTGCTTGGAGGGGGCCTCTCCTGGGCCTAAACATCCCTTGCCTGCAGCCAGGGTGTTACCAGCTCTGTCTCTGTGACCAAATCGCCTGACAGTAACATCTTAGAAGAGGAGACCTTATTTTGGGCTCGTGGTTTTAGAGGTTCAGTCCGTGGTCAGCTGACTACTGCTGGGCCTGAGGCAGAGCATCATGGCAGAGGGTGCGGTGGAGGAAGGCAGCTCAGCTCACCACGGCCAGGAAGCAGAGAGAGAGGGCAGGGCCAGGGACAGAGTGTAATCCATGGGCACCCTGCCTACAGGTACCGCCAGGAGTCCCCTGGAGGTTGCAGCCCTCGTGACCTCACATCTCATCTCTGGGTTTCCTGCGTGGCCTTGTGAGCTCTTCGGGGACGCCTCATACCCAAGCAGACAGGACAACTGTGGCTGGTGTGCGGGGCCAGGCCGAGCCACAGAGACACCCAGCAGGCTGTGGGAGAAGGGCAGGCGTCCCAGGAACAGCATGGGAGCAGGAAGAGTACGGGGTCTTGGGAACCACGTGGGAACTGGCCAGATGGAGAAGGAACAGGGGGCTGGGTCCTGGGCCCTGAAGAGGAAATCCATCCCCAGGAACCCCGTGTCCCTCTCACTGCAGAGCCGAGAGTCGCCGGTGCGGAGGGTGAGCAGAAACTCGCTGTGGCAGGCGGCAGGTGCCTCCCAGCTTAGTGCCGGCCATCGCAGTCGGGGACACTGGCTTCTCTGGAGGCTGAGTGCTCCCTGTGTTGGGATCCTGGAGGTGACCCCTGAGGGCTTTGCTGCTCCCCATGTCTGTGTCTTGGCTGGGCTTTGGGGAGGCAGGCGGGGTGAGCCCATGTGTCAGTCTGGGGATGCTGGAGGCTGAGGGTGGACAGGTGTCCACTGCTGGACCTCCAGGGCCAGGTGGATGCACGGACTCAGGCCTCCTGACTGCCGTGGACTCGGGAGTGGGCAGGGCCAACCGCAGGGGACGCAGCTCAGCAGCTGTGCCCGGCAGTGTCCTGTGGTGGACATGGGCTTCCCTGGGCCTTGGCCTCAGGCCCCTTGGTTGTGACTTCTTCCCAGGATCCCTGTCCTTCACCCCGACGGCCTGCAGCCATGGCTTCCAACAGACAACTGCAGTGCCCAGTGGACGGGCTGGCAGGGACCACAGTCACCGGGGCACTGTTGCCTAACCACAGTTCCTGTGGTTCCCAGGGGAGCAGAGGGCGCGAGTCAGCCCAGGCTACCCTGGAATGCGGGCTGGAGGCCAAGGCCTTGCTCAAGTCATGGTGGCCAGCTGGTGCCTCCAGGAAGGGAGCCCTTCTGTCCACCTGCTCCCACTGAGACAAAGAAGGGAACCCCACGGGCGCCTGAGGTGCCGTGTGGCACGTGCTCTGCGCTTCACGGCGCTGCCCTGTGCAGGAGGGCTGCTCGCGCCCCTGGGCCCCTGGCTCCCTGCCCTCCCTCCATCTGGAAGGCCCACCTCTTCCTGCTGGTTCTGGTCCGTGAGGAGCAAGGGCCCCCTGAACCTCCCGGCTGGCCTTCCCTGAACCTCTGGGTTGGCCTCCTCAGACCAAGCGGCTCCTCACTGCCCACAGGCCCTTTGAGTCCCCACTGCTCCACCTCTGAGGGCAGCCAGCCTTGGCCACCAAGATGCCCCCAGACAGGCAGGTGCCCATGTGAGCACTGTGAGCAGGCTCGAGTGTGAGCCAGGGGTGTCTGTGTGCCCATAGGGCTCTTCCTGGTGGCCCCAGTCCTGATCCTGGAACTGGTGTTAAGAGAGGGCTTTGCGCACAGACCCAGTGTCCAGAGGCTGAGGTGGACGCGTCGCCTGAGCCCAGGGGTTCCAGGCAGGCCTGGAGGACTTAGTGAGACCCACCCTGAAACACGGGAGGCCCTGAGCATGTGCTGTTCCTCAGGTGTGTGGAGCTCTGGTGGGCAGCGGGCAGTGCCGAGGTCGGGGCAGCAGGGGTGGGCAGGCACGCTGCCACGTGGCCTCGGGGCTGCCGTAGGCATCTTGTGGGCGGCTGCCATCCTGGTGCAGCCCTGAGGTTGGCTCCCCGTGCCTGGCTCTGCCCAGGTGTGCAGTGCTGAGTGCTGGATGCAGGCAAGTGGCCCTGGAGCGGTGGCCATCTGGACGGAGGTGGGGGCCAGAGGGCACCCGTGTGATGTGAGTCCAGAGCCCCTCGAGTGGGCCCAGAGCCCTCTCCGGAGGTGCCCGGGAGGGGTCTCTGGAGGTTCTGTTCTGAGGTTTTCCAGAGACACTGGAGGCATGAAATCACATTCGTGGCAGTGATTTCCAGCGAAGAGACTATTCTGTGGGCGCTTCCGAGACAACCCTGAGCGTCCTGGGTATTAATTCTGGGAATAAGGCTTGCTGAGGACAGATGTTTGCATATGGTGCCCCTGCCTGGAGAGGGGACAGAGTGGTCAGCTGTTTGAAACTGAGATCTGATCTCAAACAATGAGCCCTGCCCTTTGGACAGCCATCGACCGTGATGGCTCTGGAGCTGGAGACCGCTGGGGACACTCTTGGGGGCTGTTTCCCCATGGCCGCAGCACAGCTGCTGAACCAGGGCCTGGAAGAGGGTGGGCAGCGGCCCCAGCACGTGGCCTGCAAAGATGGGCGAGGAGGGACTTAGGTGTTGGGGACCACTGGTGGCCAGAGCCCCAGTGCACGTAGCATGAGTGTGCAAGGACATGAGTGGTCACCTGTGAGCATGTGGGTGTGGTGTGCAAAGAGGCGTGTGTGGGTGTCTCTGCGCCTGCGGGTGTGAGGGTGTGTGGTGTGACTACCCTGAGCGCGTGTCCAGGCGGATTTGCACGAGCACGTGTGTACGTGTGTACGCTGCCCAGTGCTGTCTGCTCTGCCTCCTCCTGGTTCCTGAGCCAGACCCATGGCCTCTGTCCCTCAGCCTCTTCGTCTATAGAAAGGCCACACGGGGCTTTCCTAGGCACTGGCCAGCTGTGGAGGCTCACCTTGGGCTCACACTTGGCAAGTGGCCCCTGGGTTACCTACTTAGTGTGACGTTCTGGATGAGCAAACGTGTTCCTGTCCAACCAGGTCCTCCTGTGGACGGGGACACTGAGGCTGGGGAGCCCCAGACTCGGGGCCCACAAGCTGAGTGGAGATCTGCCCCACTGAGGTGCCCTCGCCGGGTTGGCAGGGGCCAAGCAGGGTACAGCCCAGGGCTAGTGAAAACAGAGCCTGGAAGGTCAGGGCACAGCCACTGTCCAGCCGTGGGTCTGTGAACAGCACCCAGCCTGGCTGGCCTGGGTGGTGGCCGTTCCCTCTCCACGGCTCGTCTCTGGTCACCACGTCCTGCTTGCTGGCCAGTGAACACCAGCCTGTCTCTGTTTTCCTTGGAGTGCTCTGGTGTCCTTCCCAGACCTCTGAACCCCAGGCTTCAGCCCAGGAGCCCAGGGCAGGTCACTTCTTGCCAACCTGCCCTCTGTCCTGGTTTGGAGTGGGGCTCAGGCACTGTGTCGCTCTCTCTGGGGTCACTCTCTGAGGGTGCAGCCCAGGCACTGAGGGCCCAGAGGAGACTTGAACACTGGCCTGGGCATGGTGGCCAGCTAGGAGGTGACATCTGCCGGTGGAGTGTCACTTTTTGGATGCAGGCTGACCTTCCTGTGTCATGGGTCTTCCTGCTCCGGGAGGAAATGGCTGCATAGGAGTGGGTTCGTCTGAGCCCCGGGTCAGTACTGCCAGGTCCTGGGAGAGGTGATCCCAGCACCCCACAGGGCCTGTGCCCTCACCCTACAGCCCCTGGGCCAGGGGAAGGTGGGCAGTGAGGGGGAGCAGCGGGGTGCTGGTGGGACAGTGGGGCGGAGCAGCCTGTGGCGCCAGCCTGTCCCTGGCTTCAGTCCTGCAGAGGTCTCAGTCAGTGATGCAGGACTTCACTGACCCACCAGCTGCACCAGCTGCTGGATCATCTCAGCTGGTCTCGTGCGTCTCAAATTGATTATTTAATACCTCAAAATGAGCAGCTGTTGGTTTCCTTGCAAAAGCCCATGTTCCCACAGCCTGTCCGCTGGGCCAGGATGGACGGGCTTCTGGGGAGGCACCTTCAGCACCTGGAGGGTCTCAGAGCCGCTGACATCACAGACACGCGGGCGAGGCAGCGAGGAGCTGGTCACAGCCGGCCGCGCCCCTCCTCTCCGGGGTCTACTCCCGTCTGCACCTGGGGCTGTGGGGCCCGGCCTCCCTGCTCTGCCTGGACCCAGCCGGCCTCTGGGAGGGCCGCACTTCACGGAGGAGGCTGGTCTGGGTGGGAGAGCACCACACGGGCCGAGTTCCACCACCGCCTCCTCCTGCGAAACACCCACTCCCAGGCCTGCTGCTTCCTGGCGCCTGTGTCTCCCTGGGGTGGGGGCGTCCGGAGCAGGCGAGGCCCCTGCCCCGTAGTGCCGGCTGCCCTGCTGCCACAGCCGTGGCCGCCACAGCTCACGCGGGCTGACATGATCCTGTGGCTCCCGCGGGTGAGCACTCGGCCCACAGCGTGGACAGGCTGGTTTCTGCGCCCGAGCGGGGCCAGGCATAGAGGAGGGACCTGCCGAGCGGTGCTGGCCAAACGCAGCTCAGCTGCTGACCTTCCTGGGCGCCTCCTTCCCTTGGGTCTTCAGTTTCCACATGTTTAAGGTGACCGCAGCCTGGCCTGCTCTAAGTCTGGCCTTACCAAAGGTCCTGCTGTCACGGGCCAGCCATGCCCCCTGCCAGTGGGCCAGTGTCAGCCTGCCGTGCCCCTCCCCCACGGCCTGCTGCTGCTGCAGGGCTGGTGGCCCAGGCAGGTGGGCCCTGCCACATGGGGAGAGTGACAGCAGACACAGGACTGTGACCCAGCAGTGCTGCTGCAGCGCCGAGCCTCCTGCGCCCCGGGGGGGGGGTACAGCCAGCACGGGCAGCCCCCTGAGGCCGGGGAGGAAGCCAGCGCAGGACGCCGTGTGGCCGCAGACTGCGGGCCTGGCCAGCTTGATTGCTGGAGCAACGGCAGTGTCCCAGGACTGGCCCCACCAGGAAAGCTGTCCCAAGCGCTGCCTGGTGACAGTGGGGCCGAGACACTGGGGCAGGGCCTCAGGGCCACCAGTCGAGGCAGCCTCTGGGCTGCACACAGGCTGTGGTCAGTCCTGCCCATCTGCCCGCCTCAAGGACTCAGGCGGCTGAGGTGTTCCGCAGGCCACCGGGCAGCACCGTACCTGGGAAGCAGGGAGGGTGTAGGAGGCAGAGCCTGCTTCCATGGCCCCACGGATCCCAAAGCTCCCAGTGTCCCTTTGCCGCCACAGTGACACCCGCTCCTGCTACGTTTGTGCATTTCAAGCAATTACCAAGAATTAGCGTAGACACGTCTGCAGGGCCTGCAGGGCCCACTAGCACCCTGGTGTGGAGCAAGCGGCCGGGGAAGAGGCTGCTTTCCCTGGGTGGACAGGCGAGGCTCCGCGTGGCAGGGCTAAAAGTGAAAGGGGAGGTCAGGATGTCCGCCTGGCTTCCAGGGAGGTGGAGGGGCCCGAGGTGGGCAGAGGCCCAGGCAGTGGCCTCCGGGTCCCAGCAGGTGGGAAGGCCACACTGTGGGTCACTCTCCTTCCCCTGCTTCCATGTTCCGCCTGCGGAGGAAACGATTGCAGCAGAGTAGAAATTGCAGCTAGTTGAGCATTTGTTAAGTTCCAAGTGTACCACAGCAGCGGCTGGGGGCCAGGACTTCCGGGTGAGGGGGCTGCGGCTGCCTCAGTGTCCCTGGGGGCTGGGAGTCCTGGCCTGAAGCCCCCACGCCCACACACACCCCAGGCAAAGAACCAGCAGCTCCAGAGCAAGTTGGGAAATCGGCTGGGTGTTCCTCAGATGACCCTGTGTCCGGTGCTGCTTCGGTGGAAAGGAAGGGGTTAAGGTGAATCTGAGGGCGCGGGTCACCTTGATTCCCAGGTTTGGGCCTTTCTGTCCTACAGGAGTGAAACTGGAAGAGGCCCTGCCGGGGATGAGGCTGGAGGTGGGTGGGGAGGCGAGGGCGGAGCAGGCTGGCTCCACCTCCCGGGTGGCAGAAGCGGCCCCTGCTCCTGCCAGGCTCATAGCCCAGATGGCTCCGGACCCCAGCGGACGCCTTGGCCTGCTGCTGCTGCTGCTCACCTGCTGCTCTGTGCCCTCCTGGGCCGACCTGCTGAGCCTGGACTGGCTGTGGCCCCCTGCCGTGGCCCACCCCAGGGACACACCGGACTCCCAGCCCCGGGGCAGCCTGCCCGTGCAGCCTGCAGAGGACCCCACCTCGCATGTGGTCTCCCAGGGTGACCCTGTGGAGCACAGGACAGCCCCTGCCAGCCCCAGGCCACCCTCGGAGGGTCAGAAGGCCGCTCAGAGCAGAGCTCCTGACCCTGCCATCCATGCCACCACCCCTGCCGCCCCAGCTGCGAGCCCAGACACGAGGGAGGAGAACATCGCTGGAGTGGGAGCCAAGATCCTGAATGTCGCCCAGGGCATCCGGAGCCTCGTCCAGCTGTGGGACAATGGCACCCCTACGGAGATCTCTGCTGGATCCGCCTCGACCCCCACAGACCCTCTGGCCCTCGCTGGGCCCTCCAGCCCACCCAAGGAGAGTGGGACCCCTCTCTGGCTGCACAGTGGAGCTCCGAGCTCTCCGGGCACCCAGACCACTGCGTCTGGCACCCAGGCGGTGCCCACCCAGGCGCCTCCCTCCCTGGACAGGCTCCAGGCACCACTGAGGGAGCACTCAGTGCCACGAGAGTCCCCAGGTAGAGCTTCTCTCTCCTCTGCACTGGGCAGGGACCCGCCCTGGGGAAGCCAGCCGTCCCCAGGGAGGCCCCTGCATCTGGATGGGGAAGGACGCTTGCCTGCAGCAGCCAGTCCCAGCCAGCCGCACGGACACCCTGTGGTCAGCAGATGCTCGCCTCTCCTGCTTCCCCTGGTGACGGGTCCCCTGGGTGCCTACAGTGCCCTCCCTGCTCTCTCTGCACACCCCACAGCCCAGCTGTCTCCAGCAGCTGCAGCAGCTCTAACTGGGAACAGTGGTGCTTGGGTTTCCCGTGTGGCTGATTCTGCGGGGCCTGGTCTCGCCAATAACTCTGCACTGCTGGGGGCTGGCCCTCCGACGCCCACCGGCCGCTGCCTGCCCCTGCCGCCTGCCCTGCCTGTCTGCGGCCACCTGGGCATCGGGTGCTCCTGGCTGCCCAACCACCTCCACCACAAGAGCAGCGAGGAGGTGCAGGCCGCTGCGCGGGCGTGGGGGGCCCTCCTCCGGACCCGCTGCCACCCCTTCCTCGCCTGGTTCTTCTGCCTGCTGCTGGCACCCCCCTGTGGCCCGGGCCCCCCGCCCGCTCTGCCGCCCTGCCGCCAGTTCTGTGAGGCCCTGCAGGACGCGTGCTGGAGCCACCTGGACGGGGGCCGGCTGCCGGTCACCTGTGCCCTGCTCCCTGCCCAGGAGGACGGGCACTGTGTGTTCATTGGGCCAGCTGCAGGTAACTGGCTGGCCTCTGGACCCCGCTCTCTTTTGAGCCTTGCCAGGGGTGCTTGACCTGGGCTCCTATTAGCAGCAGCTGGGAGGTAGGAGGGTGGGGAACGGTGTCCTGAGCAGGGGCCTGGGGTCTGGGCAGGGCCAGGGAGTGAACGTAACCAGAGGGGCCCTGTCGCCGGAGCATTGGGTTGTCACCTGGGCCAGGTGTCCCCCCAGCATTTCGGTGTGTTCAGTCCTTACCATGGTCTAAGGTGGCCTGTTGTGCCCTCCGTCACCCATGGGAGACCAGTGTGGAGCAGTGACGAGACTTGACCAAGGGAGAATTCCCACCAAATTCAGGGGCCTCTGTCCTTGCTCCTGGGCATCAAGCTGCACTGTCCCAAGTTAATCCTGGGCGCTCAGCCAGCTGGGCGAGTAGGCTGCAGGGATGGACTGCCAGGGGGCTCCTTGCTTCTTTGGAACTTGGCAGGTCTGGGCCACACCAGGGGCCCACGGAGGCCCAGCCTCCTGCACACGCTGGCAGGTCACCCAGCCCAGCCTGTCTCTAGCTTCCAAGCAAGCAGCCTGCCTGTCTTGGGGACTGTGCCTCCACCCACAGGGCCCATCACCCGTGGCCTGCACTGTTGCTGGCTGAGCGGGGCGGAGGCCAGGGCGGAGGAGGGAATGGGCAGGCTCTCTCGGACCCCCCCGGGAGTGGGGCAGCTGCGACAGGCCAGCCGCTGGCTCCTCCCAGCACAGCTCCTCAGCTGCTGTTGGTGCCCAGTGACCTTGGCCACTGTTCAGAGCGTGGGTGTTGTGTCCTGTCCATGCGGGAAAGCGGCCTTGACCCTCGGGTCCTGGCCTTTGGAGCTGGGCAGGGCCAGATGCTGATGGCAGGCAATGCCCACACCCACACAGGAAAGAGGCACGAGAGGCGGGACTGCCGGGGCCAGGCAGCTGGTGAAGGTGGCTCTGGGGGCACCGTAGCTCCTGCCCGGCAGCCATGAGTGAGCAGGGGTGCAGGGGTGGCCAATGTGGAGGGGTGGGCTCGGGGCCTGCTCTGGGAGTGGCCTGCTGTGCAGAAGCCAGAGGGCCTATCTGCACTAGGGACAGTGCTGGGACTTGGCGGGGAGGCTACCCCCGGGTCAGCCTAGATTTTATCAGGAGGGCAGCTGGAGCCCGCCCAGGCTGCGGCCCCCCAGGCCACAGCTAGCTGAGTCCTCAGCTGTGCTAGTCAGGGTGGGCCCCAGGGAGGCGTCCTGGCAGGAGGGCTTGGCCCTGTGTGAAGGAGCCCATCTAGGCCAGAAGAGATGGTGGGGGACCAGGCAGGTGCTGCCAAGGGCAGGGGAGGTCCCGGCCCGCCCACTCCCACCTGTTTTGGAAGGAGCCTGAGAGCTGTGAGCAAGCCCTTCTCTTGTGGGGTGAGTGTAGAGACCCCTGGTCTCCTCAGGGGCCCGTCCTGGGCAACAGGGCTGGGACCCGCTTGGGTGGCCCTCACAGCAGCCTCTCACTGCAGTAGGCCGGTCAATCTGGACATCTGGATGTACTGGCTGTGTCCCCAGAAGGGTCCTGGGGGACTCTTCCACCCACACAAATGGCCCCTGACCCCTCAGGCCAGAGGGGGGTGGCCAATGTCATTATTCCAGGACCCCTTCCCAGGCATGGGTGGCTGGGGAGGGTCCCATGAGAAAACAAGGTGGGGGGCAGGGAGGGTCCTCGCTGTCCTCTGGCTTCTCACACCCTGCCCAGCCTCCCGCTGGGTCCCTGTTGGGCTGGACACTCCCACCCAGTATGAGGTGGGTGCTGGAGCACAAGGCCCTGGTGGGACAGGAGAAGATGGGTGGGGACCAAGATGGGGACTCAGCCCCCACTTTGGTGCCAGGCCCCTCCGTGTGCTCTGAGGTCCTAGGCAGGGACATGCTGGGCTCTGACCTTAGCATTGGGACACCAGCCATCTTGGAGCTGGGGCTTTGGCTGCATCCGAGGCCTAGGGACTTGGGGAAAGTGAGCCCCTGCAGTGGAGGGGAGGCCCAGGGGCACTGCCTTCTGGGGCCTGTCCAGAGCCATGCGGGGCCTCCCCTTCCTCCTTGCCCGCATACCCTCTCCTCCCCTCCCCTGGACCTGAGGAGCTGACCTGCTGTCAGTTCTGCAGACACCTTGCATGACCCTCACCCGCACACCTGGCCCTGCACGTGACCCTCTCGCCTGTGCCCCACCAGAGGCCTCTGCACTCACGGGTCCAGCTGGGCTTGCGGCCTGTCCCTGTCTCTTCCTCAGTCCTCCCAAGAGAGCATGAGGTAAGAGACTGGTGCGTGGTGTGCGGACAGGGCCGCGCCTGGCTGGGGCGTGGGTAGTCACTTTGTAGGGGCCCCTGCACTGCTCGAGCTGGTGGTCAGTTTGCAGCTGGGGACTCTTGAGGGCTTCGCTGTGTCTGGGGCCTGCCCCTCGGGCACCTGGGTAGTGGAAGCGAGGCCTTGCTTGGCAGAGCCAGTTGCTGCTTTGGGACTGTCCCTCCTGCAGCTGCTGAGTGAACAGTGGGCCTAGACAGCCTGCAAGAAGCCCCCGCTCTGCAGGGTGATGAGTGTGAGTGACGGTCCCGGGCCATGGAGCTGGGTGCTGGGCCTCGCTGCACACCTCTCCTGCTGCCTCTGAAACTCTCCTGGTCTGGGAGGGAGCGGAGGCAGGAGGCAGCCCCTGGGTCCTGTAAGCTGGTGTGAGGAGGGTGGGTCCCTGTGGCTGCCTGGGGCTCTCGGTGCTCTTGGTGCTCCTGCTGGACCCGCTGGCCTGCGAGCCTCCCCGAGCTTTGTCCTCCAGAAGTGCCCCAGCTGTGGCATCTGTGGGGCATGTGGGTCTCTGGTAGGCTCCTTGCGTGGTGGCCCCAGGACAGCGGTCCCTGCCCCCGCCAGGAGCTCCCCAGCCTCCACACAGCAGGGCGCCCACATCTGGCGCCTCTGATCAACGCAGGTTTTAGAAAACGTCACTGTGCTTTAGGACGCTTCAGTTAACTCGAGGTTTCTGTTTAACTTTGATTTAAGAAGGAGACAAGCCCACCTCCCTGGAAAAATGCCTAAGCACTTACCTCCTGCTCCTGGCAATGAACAAATATTCCTCGTAGGATGCCAGCTGAGCTCCGCACAGACTTCCCGCCCCTTCAAGACCACGAGCCATGCACGGTCATTCTACTGGGCTGTTCAGGCCCAGGCAGGGCCGTGGTGGTCTGGAGGGGTGGGAACCCGTGTGCCTCTGTGGCCCAGACCTCAGGTGTGCATGGGGTGGTCGCAGGTGTGTGCACCTGGCAGCGTGACCACCCCACGCAGGCTGACTGGCGTGTGCACGCTCTTACCCTTTCCCATGTCGCAGGCATTTAAGATGCACTTGGAGCTCACTTTGAGGGCAGTCCAGTGCTGCTGGCTCAGGCATTGGTCTGGGCATTGGTCTCCAGAGCAAGTTCTCAGGTGACTCTCGGTCCTTTGATTGTCTCCCGCTCCCTCCCTCTCCCAGCCCCCAGCTGCACCTTCCAGTCTGCCTTGGATTGCACACATGTGAGGTCATGCCGCGTTTTCTTCCTGTGATTTATTTCACTTGCATGCTGTCCTCCAGGCTCACCTGGGTGGCCACAGGGTAAGAGTTCCCCCTCCTTAAGGAATAATGTTCCCCTGTGTCCAGCACCAGTTTCTGTCTCTTGTCCATGAGCCCTGGTTGGGTCCATGTCTGGCCATGAGCTGAGTACCGCCGCCCCGTCTGCAGGTTGGTTCCCATTCTTTGGAAAGGCGCCAGGGTGGGCTTGTGGGTCCTGTGGGGTCTGTTGGACTTCCGAGCAACCCATGTGCTGTTTTCCCTGATGGCTGAACCCATTTCAGTCCCCACCAGCAGAGTGAGGCTCCCTGGTCTCCATAGCCTGGCCAACACTCCCTCCGCAGCGCTCCGCAGATCCCTGTCTTTCCCGAGGAGAGTGACCCGTCCAGCCTTCTGGCATAGGGCTATCACTGTTGTCCAGATGTTTTTATGGTGATGAAACATGCATCATGATATGCGCCCTCCTAACCCCTGTGAGTCTGCAGCTCAGTGGCATCAATCCTGGTCACTGCCCACTCCAGAACCTTCTCATCTTCCCAGAGACACTTGGTCCCCATAGAACTCGGACTCCCTGGAGGCTCCGTTCAGCTTCCTGCCACCGTGACTGGCAGCTCCAGGGACCTGGCCTGTGCAGTCGTGTGGCGCCCTCTGTGTCTGCATGGTGTCCTCGAGGCTCGCCCGAGTTGAGCGCGGTAGTGTCCCTTCCAAGGTGATGAGACTCCAGTGTGGGGACCACACATGTTATCCATCTGCGCACGACATCGGAGCCACTGCACGTCTCAGCGGTGGTGAAGGATGCTGCCTGGACACAGTGACCTCTGTGGGCCTTCTTTCAGCACCAGGGCTCTGTGCTAGTGCCGGTCGACCTTGAGGCCTAAGGAGCCACCAGCCCTGTGTGCACAGCAGCCACACCACTCTGGTTCCCACGGGCTGGCACGAGGGCTGTGTCCACTCCTGACTGACACTCACTTCCTTGGTTTGCTTGTTGTTTGTTTTAGACCAGAAAACCATCTGGGCAGCCTTCCTGGCAGATTGAGGCGGCCTCTGGTTGTGAGTGGACGGTGCTGCCTGCTGGCCAGCCGTCCCTCCCCTTTCAAGTCTTCTACCCATCTGCAAGGAACCCTCCTATTCTGGACGTGGACCCATGCCAGGCATGTGGCCTTGGTGTCCCCCGCCCTGTGGGCCTTTTGCTCTCGGGGCTCCCGCTGTAAATGCCGGGGCCACCATCCCAACGTGTTTGTTTGGCGTCACATCCAGGAGTCCTTGTGGCCAGAGGCGAAGCATCCTCTGGGGCTGGTGGCTTGGAGCGAGGCTTTGCTCGGGGGGCCGCCTCCCCTTCTAAGCTGGTTTCTGCCCGTGGTGGCCGGCACGCCTGCCTTCTCTCCGGCACCCTCTGTGGGGGAGACAGACCCTTGCCCACTGCTCTATGCCCGCACCTCACCGCGGCCTCTCCATGGCCTCACCCACCATGGGCTCACTCGCCGTGGCCTGCTCGCCGTGGCCGACTCTGGCTTTGGAGGGAATGGAAGTCGGGCCGGATCCTCCAGCTTCGCTCTTTTCCAAGATCCTTCTGGCCATTTGGGGATCCTGGAAGTCCCCTTTGAATTTCAGGATGGGCTTTTCTGTTTTTGTGAAAATCACTGTTGGGCTTTGATAGGGAGTTCATAGAATCTGTAGGTCACCTTGGGTGACATCAGCTGTGGCTGGAATGTCCCCTCGTGGAATTCCAGAGCACGATGCCATCAAGAGGTGCAGCCGGGGGCCTGGCCTTGTGAACGGATCCGCGGTGTCCCAGGTCGCGGGGACCCCCATTCTGCTGTGAGGTCGCCATGCCCCTCCCTGCCAGGGACGCGGGGAGGGTGGCGCCTTGGGAACAGACGGGCCTGCCTGCGGGTGCCTTGGCCTTGGCCGTGCAGCCTGCGGAGCTGTGTTATGGCGCAGGGAGGCTGGCGCTGTGTTCCTGCGATGTCGCTGTGGATGCTTGCGTCCTGGCGTCTGCGGGTGCTCCTCGTCCTGGTCGAGAGGGGCCACTCGTCCTGGTCGAGAGGTGCCACTCGTCCTGGTCGGGAGGGGCTGCTATTTGGTGTTCGACTCTGTCCTGCTGCTGCTGACCCCGACTCCCTCTCGTAGGCCCCTCATGGGACCTCAGGGTGCCCTGCACGCAAGACCCGGTCATGAGCGAGTGGGCGGTGTTGCTCCTTCCTTTCTGACCTGTGTGCCCTCTGCTGCTTTTTCTTGCCTTGTTTGAATCCCCATGAGCTGCTGGCACAGAAGTGGGAGGAGCAGGTGCTTGTCCTGCTCCTGGCCTGGGGGCCTCCGGGCCGTGTCCCTGAGCCGGGCACCTGCTGCGGGCTTTTCACAGTGGCTCATGTGAGGCTGAGGCAGCTTGCGTGCCCTCCTGGTTTGCTGTGTTTTCACCACGAGGAGTGGGGAAGGCCGTGGGTGTTCTCCACAGTAGATGCCCTGCGTCTTGCCCTTCCGTCTGCAGGTGTGGCACATGACAGTGACCTAGCTTGTCTGACCGTCCTGGAGCTCCAGGGAAGACCTCGCTGCTGGGGGCCCATGATCCTATCGGGGTGCAGGTCAGAGCTCTACCGAAGGCTTTGTGTCGAGGCCCATTAGGGATTTGGGCTGTGGTGTCTCCTCTGATGGCGTCTAGCTGGGTTTGGTGCCAGGCAGGTGCTGGCCCCAGACTGAGTCAGAAAGGCTCCTCTCTTCTCCAGTGTGTGTGTGTCTGGAAAACCTCGGGAGTTTGTCTTGGCTTTTTTTGCGGCTGCGGCTAAAAGATCCAACCAGAACAACTGCAGTGGAGGAAAGGTTTATGGGGGCGCATGGTTTCCGAGGTCTGAGTCCATAGAAGGCTGGCTCCATTTCTCTGGGCTCGAGGTGAGCTGATCATCATGGCGCAAGAGTGTGGCGGGGGGAAGCCGCTCACCTGGTGACCAGGAAGCAGGGAGACTCCACTCTCCAAACAGAAGTACGTACCACAGCCATGCCCCGATGCCACCCCCTTCCGCCACACCCCCCACTAAAGTGACCACCGTTAATCCCTGTCAGGATTAAATCACTGCTTGCTCAATCATTCCTGCTCTGCACCCTCTTGCCTGCCCACTTGGGAGCTTCTGGGGGACACTTCAGTCACAGTAACAGGAGGGCTTGGTGTGGCTCTTGGGTAGTCGTCTGGCAGAGCTCTCCAGCGAGCCTCGGGTCTGGGCTCTCCCCAGGTGGGAGATCTTGGATTTCCTGATTCACTCTCCGTGCAGCTACGGACCCGCTCGGCTTTCCTGTTCCTTCGTGGTCTAGTCTCGGTAGCTTTTGTGTCCCGGGGTTGATTCGTTCCAGCTACTTCCCATCCTCAGTTGTTGGTGTATAATTGTTCTTGCTACTTTCTTATAATCCTGGTTTTCTTGTTTCTGAGGAATCAGTAATGTCTCCACTTTACTTTTGACCTTAGTAATCTGAGTCTTCTCTCTCTCTTTTCTGGGTTCATTTAGTTAAAGATTTGTCAATTTGTTGATCTTTCCCAAGAACTGACTTCTGGTCTCACTGATTTTCTCTGCTGTTTTTCTGTTCTCTCTTTCATCTGTTTATTTTCTGCTCTCTTCTCTGTTTATTTTTCTCTAGGTTTGGCTGAGCTTTTCTCGCTCTTCCTTTCAGCATTTGAGTGTGCTGGCCCCTGGCCCCTGGCCTGGAGCTGGTGACCCCCTGCAGGCCTTGGTTTCCTTTGCTGCTCTCAGGACTTCCTGTCTCTGTCTTAAGAAGTTGGAGAGCAACAACCAGCCGGGCTGCTCGGGGCTCTGTTTCTGCAGGTGCTCTCTGCCATCAGCTGCTTCTCGGTCCCCACCCACGTGTTGGTCCACGGGGTGCCACGCACATCTCAGGGGCTCCTCCGCCTTCCTCCCGGGGTCCCTGTCGCCTGACCCTCAGCTCACCAGCTCCTCCTCTGTGCACAGCATCTTTGCACCTGCTCTGGTGCCTTCACCTGGCCGTGTGGAGGACTCAGGAAGGTCCTGTCTGCCTCAGTGTTTGGGGAAATGTGGAGGGATTGGTGTCAGTGGAGTTTTAATCTCCGTGAGTGTGCTTCTCAACGCTAGGATTTCTTTGTTTTTCTGTGTCCTTGTTGACATCTCTGCTTGGTTCAGCCTTTCCTTGGCTTTCTCCACATTTGCATCCAGTTCTCTGAGCATCTTCAGAGTGAGGTCTTCCTGCTGCTCAGTCTCAGGGATGGTTTTCCTTGAATGGGCCTCTCTCCTGTCCCTCTGTGTGACTTGCATTTGTGGTTTTTCTAGCTGGACCTTCAGCTCTGATGATGTGGCCCCTGTGGACACAGACACTCCTTGGCCCCCACTCTGCAGTTTCTCTTTGTTCACTGGCTTGCTCCTGTAGCTTGTCCTGTGCCCCGGGTGGCCCGAGGCGTGACCCGAAGGTCCCTCAGGTCTGCGCAGCCGAGCCCTGGGTGAGCGTGTTCTCCTCACACGTGGTTCTTGTTCGGTCCGTAGTCTTTCATGTTGAGAGGAGAGTAACAGAAGTGAGGCAGCAAGAAGGCGCCGGCTGTCTCAGGCCCTCCGAGGTCACCTCAGCTGCAGGAAGTGGCTTCCAGGGACCGCTATGGGGGCAGCAGCCACCCAGGGCTTGGCATTGCTGCTCCAGGGCTGCCATTGGTGGCGGGCACGGGTCCCCAGTGTTTGGGGAGTGGCCTGCCTGCGCAGACCAGGACTCCAGCACTGCCCTCCAGGCAGACTGTGTGTGTCGCCCTGGCCGGGAGGCCTGAGCCTGCTGCTTCCACTCAGCCCTTCCACGGTCCTCGGGGGCGTCACGTTTGAGTGTTTGACATCAAGAAATCACGTGTCGAGGCACCGTCACCATCAGGCCGTGCCGCCGCTGACCTGGGTGCCACCACGACTGTACCAAGGGGGACAGACTCCTGCAGGCACCTTCATGGCCCCGAGCTCAGCGCTGCTCCTTGCTGTGCAGAAACCCAGGTCTGGGGTGAGGACACGCACGTGTGCTTGGGGGTTTCCTCCCATCTGAAGGTCCTCTGCCTTGGTCCCACTCTCTCGTTGTGACAGGGACATCTTGGGGACCATCACGCTGCCCCCGGTCTGTGTGGGCATCACGTGTGGCTGCTCATGTGGGCAGGGACACGCCATCCTCGCCTTGCATGAAGGATCACGGCCTGCGTCTCAGGATGCCCTTCTCCAGGGAGACCTGCAGGCTCTGCCTTGGCGCCTTCGGGCACGTTGGCTTCTCCGGCCTGCTGCGGCTTGCTGGCGTAGTTCCTTCTCACTTGGCTTAATGAACGTGGTGTGGCCTCGCCTCCCGGCCTCCTCGGGTCCCTGGGGCAGCCCTGCTCAGGTGGACCTGCCCTGGGGAGCACAAGGCTCTTCTCCAGAGCTTCGTCCATGTCCCCAGGCGTTTCTTCTTCTAGGCCACCAGAAGCACCGACCAGGTGGTACCGGGCGGGTGGAGCTTCGGGAATTATGCCGAGTCCACGTGTGACTGCTGTCTCCACCTGGGGACAGGGGCGGTCGGTTCTGGCCCTGAGGTCATGGTGTGGGGTCCTCACTGCTGCTCAGGGTGCCTGTTCTTGGCGTCTTACTCTTGGTGTGGAGTCTGGGTTCCTGCCCACCAGGCCTTCACTTTCTAATTGCCACCGTGTGACAAAGTAACACTGCGGGTCTTTAAACACTGCCCAGGCTCAGCAAGTCTCCCTGCCTCCCTGAGGCTGGCATTTTGTTTCAACAGGAAAGGCGCCAGGAGGGGCCTCGGGGTCTATCATTACCCACAGAAGTCTGGGATTGCTTTGGGCATCTGGGCGCCGTTGTGGGGTGTGCAGCCGTGGCACCTGGCCGGCCGGACGTGCAGGCCTCAAGGTCACACTCGCTAGATGCCAGGCAGCACGGGGCTGGGTCTCCCCGCTGCTCCTGTCTGCCCCGGTCCTGGTCACGTGGTCTGAGTAGTCTTCCCGAGACAGCGGCCGCCCCGCACGTCCCGTGATAACTGGCACCCTTGGCTTGTCCCACCCTCTCGTCTTTATGGTTTTAGTCAATCATGACTTCTTATGGCATTTGTCCCTTTTCCCACCTATTCTGGATTGGTTGTGACTTCTCGATTCCATGGGGACTTGAATGAAAATTGTGTCTTAAAATTGAGGGTGCTATGGCCTCGGAACCCCCTAAGCCTGGTGTCTCTGCCCTTGTTGGAGCTGGACCAGGCAGGGACATGGGGCCACTGGAAGCCCTCAGAGTGGGCCCCTCCTCTGGGAGTCGAGCTGCGGCTCAGTTCTGGACCATTGTGGATGGATGGTCCCAGGCTGGGAAGGTCCTGTGTTGGGAAGGTCCTGTGTTAGGAAGGTCCTGGGGTGGGGAGGCCCTGGGGTGGGGAGGTCCTGGGCTGTGGAGGTCCTGGGGTGGTGAGGTCCTGGGCTGTGGAGGTCCTGGGCTGCAAAGGTCCTGGGCT